>RJVU01044706.1:2052566-2069068 GCA_003731715.1 Anabarilius grahami
CACTTTTAAATAAACTTTTCCTGATAATTTACTCACCCCCATGTCATCCAAGATGTCCATGTCTTTCTTTCTTCAGTCGAAAAGAAATTAAAGTTTTTGATGAAAACATTCCAGGATTTTTCTCCTTATATATATATAGTTCGAACTAATTTTTATATGCAATATGCTAGTTCAATAGTATATAACAATTAGTTTAAACTTTGACCTGTGGAGGGCAGTAATACGCTTAGCAGCGTCTACACTGCCGGAATTCTAATAGAGGAGAAGAAGAAGAGAGCTAGTTCAAGATGAGCTAGATAAGACCCTTATTTCTCATCTGGGATCGTGTTGAACAATTTGAAGCTGCAGTGAAACTAATTATGACCTTCAACCGTTTGGTGCCCATTCAAGTCTACTATCTGTAACTTTTTTGTGCTATTTATCTCAAATAATCTTAAAAAATGTCCCTAAACTATGTAAATTAAAGTACAAAGAGTGCTGCTGACCTCCTTTCATCTTAAGCATATACATTTTTTTTTCACAAAAAAAAAAGGAAAAATATTATTTTAAAACAGTTGGAAAAAATACCGAACAAATACATCAAATATGAACTAACAATAAAAATTGTGTATGTTAGTCACTTTGTGGGTCTAGTAGACGTAAATGGGCAAAGTCATGTTACAACCAAAGTCTCTTTCCAGGAAAGTCTGTTCACTCTGCGGCCATTTGCAAAGTCTCCGGGCAGCTATTTCGGGCATCCAAGACCAACAAGTCCTTTCTATTTGAAAGGGGGAATCCTGAAATCTCAAAAACAGCTTGGCGAACTCAAAATTAAATAACATATTTCAAATCAGCAACAAAATCTGAAATGAACTGTCCCATAAATGTTGTTTCTTATGCTCAAATACCGTTAAAAAAAACTCATTTTTCAGACTAAACCAGCCAATGCGCATGTGCAGTCCTATGCGCGAATCTCGGGTTTCTATGGGAATCGCAGAGCTGTTGAAAAACATTTCAAACATTAGTTTAACGGCTCTGGGCAGGGTTGCCAGGTTTTCAGAACAAAACCCGCCCAATTGACCCTTCGCCAGGAGTTTGATTGACAAGCGATATAACCAATCAGAACGCCGAATCCGCCATTTTGTCCGACAAAGCAGTCAAGAGTTAGATGATTAACTTCGGTGGACTTAAACTTGAGAAATGGTGTGTATTGACATCTTTCCGAGTTTGAAACAACATTTCTTCTCATGTTTATTTGATGCTATAAATGAACTAGTAGGAAGAGAAGATCGGTTTACGAGCCTCTTGAGCTGAAGCGGTACAGCAATCTGTCACGACCATGGTCACGGCACATTAAAAAGCCACAAAACGGTTTTTATTGTTTTAATTTCTTAAAAAACTACACAGTTTGAAAGCTGGGACTTTGTTTTACATCATAAGTAACCTGCTTTGTCATGTCTGTCAACGTGTTGTCAGTGTCCTCTTTGCTCCGCGATGTATTTTTCACTGCGTGTGGCGTGACAGCGCCATGGCTTGTCGGACAAAGCAACAGTAACTAAGGGGGGCGGGTCTTTGCGAAGGGTCAATTGCTCCTCAAAACTAGGCCAAAGGCATTCCAGGGGGGGTCCCACGGTAAAAACAAATTGCGTTCCGGGGGTTCAAAAGATTCGCGATTTTGGCGGGGTTCGCCTGGTAAAATTCACATTCCAGGGACTAAATATAATGTTATTTTGGATCGATTCAACCCGCGGACATGAAAAACAACCCGCGGCAACAGTGTAAAAGTAGCCCAATTCCGCGGGAAATCCGCGGATTTGGCAACACTGGCCCTGGGGAACCAGAGCTTCTAACTGCAGCTGCAGTGACGCAATTACTTTACCAATCAGCGATTGGCTCTTTTACATAGAAGGCAGGACTCCCATTCATAAATAAGTGAAGTGAAGTGAAGTGAAGTGACATGTGGCCAAGTATGGTGACCCATACTCGGAATTTGTGCTCTGCATTTAACCCATCCAAGTGCACACACACAGCAGTGAACACACACACCGTGAACACACACCCGGAGCAGTGGGCAGCCATTGCTGCGGCGCCCGGGGAGCAGTTGGGGGTATGGTGCCTTGCTCAAGGGTCTCACCTCAGTCGTGGTATTGAAGGTGGGGAGAGCGCTGGACATTCACTCCCCTCACCGACAATCCCTGCCGGACCTGAGACTCGAACCCGTGACCTTTGGGTTACAAGTCTGACTCTCTATCCATTAGGCCACGACTGCCCCAAATAATAGGAGTGAACCATCTTTCTATATCTTTGTAACTGCCATAGACATATGTCTATAGTTACAACCGTTACAACCCTCTCAGACATGATGTTTCTAGTATTTTATTTTTTTTAATATTTACACTGTCGTTTAAAAGTTTTAAATTGTAATACTATTCTGAAATTGTATTACAATTTAAAATAGCTACCTGTTTATTTTAAAATGTAATTTATTCCTGTGATGGCAAAGCTGAATTTTCAGCAGCCATTACTACATCGGAAATCATTCGAATACGCTGATTTGGTGCTCAAGAAACAAGTCTACTTATTATCAATGTTGAAAACAGTAAAAAAAAAATGTAAACATATATATGTATACAGCTCCGCCTCCACCCCTAGTTGGCAAGAATAACTTTGTGACCAAAAGCAGTTGTCTGTGATACATAGAATTAAATCTGTCTCTATCCATTTATGGTCACATGGAACTAATGCACATCCAGTAAATTTTCATGCTGATATTTATTGGCTTCCTGAAAATATGACAATGGATGCAGTTTGAATGCCCTCTGGAGATGCTATTTTGCAGCACTAAACCTGGAAGAGCGATTTAAAAATATGCCAGATGGTCAAACATTTCAACATTCCTCAATTTCCTCCTGCAGTGCATAACAAAATACCCAAAGCCTTTTTTTCTGTCAAGCACCTTGAGTGGATCGATCTTATAAAGAGGCTGAGGAGAGGAGAGGCTCCTAATTGAATGAGTTGTACAAGCACTTCAACCAGGAAGTAGTGGACACAAGGGGAGGAGACATGGTAAAATTCCCACATGAAGGTGTAAATTACCATTGGTACAGACAGCCAATGCGATCGAGGAATTACCCAACGCGGCAGAGAAGGCCTGTCCTATTGATTGGTCTGTGGAGATGTTTGTAAACTGCCTATAATGGCCCCCACACTTTATACTCCCCATCAGGGATGGCTTTGACCTCCAAAAGCAATTTCTATAGATCTGCTTCCACTCATCTGGCTTCTTCCTGGTTCCAGCGCCACTCAGGCCACGGGGTGAGCAGTAACCCGAGCCCGGCCCGCAGCCCGCCTAATGCACTCTATGGATCGCACTGCTGTCTGGAACACACAGCCTTGACAATAAGTAAAGAGTTGGGTTAGATGGTAGATTGGTGAGATGATCCAACCACAGTTACATTCTTTCACCACTACACAGGAGACACATTAGCACCTACAGCCCAGACCCCATTCTGACCTCTGGTAAACATTAAATCCCTGTCCCTGCAAAGTATCACCAATACTGGTGATCCAGCATGGATATCAACCACATATCAGATGCCTCATTATGAATGGGAAAGGGGATGACAGGAAAGATTGACGTAATATACAACACCGTTCAAAAGTTTTTCACCCAAAAATTTTACGTTTTGAATTTTTTTTTTTAAGTGTATTATTTTCAATGGGAAAAATAGCTAATAAAAATTGTATAAATATGTTGTAGTATCATAAAATACCCTCAAAAGTTACATTTCAAGGCTTCGGTCACTTTTGACCGCAAAGGAGCCAAGTGTGACCCCTAAATGAAGAGGACCAGATATATTTTAAAATGTAATTTATTCCTGTGATGGCAAAGCTGAATTTCATTATCTTCAGTCTTCAGTATCACATGATCCTACAGAAATGATTCTAATATGCTGAATTGGTGCTCAAGAAACTTTTTATGTTGTTCAAAAAGCATTTGAGAAATCTTTGTAACATTACAAATGCCTTTACTGTCACATTTGATCAGTTTAATGAATCCTTGCTGAATAAAAGTATTAATTTATTTAAAAAATAAAAAAAGTATGTAAAAAATAAAAGTATCTGATTTGCAGAATAAACTGGTCTTGCTTCATATGTGCACCATAATTAAGTCCATAAAGTGGAACAACATAACTGCTGTTTACTTACAGGTTCTCCAAGCTTGTTTCTTGTTCAAAAGAAACCCACAAAAACACTTCCAACAAGAGGCTGGAGTATGGCTACACAAACTTAATATAAACTCCTGCTGATTTTCCAACTATCTATCAGCACTTTACAGGCATCTGAAAGTGTTTAAGCACCCTGCTACTGTTTGCTCCATGGCGCTCCAATACATCATGAACCTAGAATTTGGCTTCAGATCAGAGGGTGTACCGGGGAGGTAGACGATTTCTTAATTTAATGAAATTTTCATTACAGTCCTTAAAGTGCTTGTGCTTTCATACAGCTGGTCAGGCAAAACAACACCTGTGTATTCAGCCTGTAGATGGCAGAATAGAGCAGTAATGTTTCCCTTTTCCAAAATTAGGCCCAAAAAGACCTAATTTGATGCACTTAGTGTCAGGGATGGTATAAAATCAATGGGGTAGTCTCAAAACCTCATCATTATCCTGATCGGATGCAGTGTAATGCATATCAAAATGAAAAATTATAATGCTTTAGGAAGTTGTTTTGCTGCCCGACACGCAATGGACATTTATTGACTGATGTACTTCAACAGCTACGTCAGCAGGTAGAGAATGTTGTAAAATGACACCCAGCTTCACATACTCATACTGGTATAGTTCCACTAGGCAGACCAGTGAATGAAGCCAGCACAGTTCAGATTTACAGTCATTTAATTGATGTCAAATGTAGCTTACAAACGGGAAAGACACGTACCATTTTCAAGAATATACAAGGACACAAATCATGTATCACACAATCATCTTGTGCAATCTGTCATCTTTGGGGCAGGAACGAATTGTTCAGCAAAGGAAGGATACAAAGAGTCAACCTTAATCCTTATTTACTACCTGTATTTTACAAAATAGTTGCAGAGAGGATATTGGTACAGCTGTAGACCCAGCCTTGGTGAAGATTTAAAGAACTGTGAAATAAGTTATAACAAATGCAACATTTGACTGTTTATTGTGGTGTTGGGATCAGCAATGACCTTTCATTTCTTCCTTTTTTGCGCTTACATCAATACAGAAATCACAGAATACATAGATGTACAAATATAAAGCACAGTCTCACTCCTAGGGAAAACGTGAGCAGTCAGTCAGTCGGCCAGTCAGGGATACGAGTCTCGACTCTTCCAGTTCTTTCTTTGAGAAAAAAAAAAGTTTACCATGTTCTTGATGTTTCAGAGAGGAAATCTGAAGGTAACTTGTAAATGAGAGCACCCTAAAGAGTAAAAGTCCCTTTCCGAGGGAAGAAACTGATGATATGCAACTGGTCAGGGGTCTTAATACTGTATGTTCAATGGAATAATTCCAATTGTTTGTAACAGACAGACAGCATTCAGCAATAAGTTCAAAAAAACGCTGAGGGTGAATAAAAGCAAATCTTTCCATTTCTTAAAAAAAGCAAAGAAAAAAAGATATTTTCCCTTGTTTCAGGATTAAATCTACAGTTTTTACTGTATATTTCAATGAAAAATGTACACCTAAATCTTTTAAGTCCTAGTTCGAGTAGTTTATTATTATTATTACTTAAATTTCTTCCTGTACAATGAAATACAACTTCAAGACGACAACATCTGCTTTAAAAATACAGAGGGTTTTCTTTTCTTTCTTTTTTTTTAATTCACCAAGATTGAAACATATGCCCTCCCTCCCGACCCAAACCACCCCCAACTAAAACTGGACTTTTATTCAATATATATTTCTGTATGTGCATGTGTGTCCGTGTGTGCACGTGTGTATACAAGTGTGTTTTGTTCTCTATGTCATTTACTCACAACACTGTAAACATACAGAGACTATTATACATGTGCTTGCACTGATTCATTGAATTTGGTTGACATGACTAGAACACCACAAAAGAAGTAATGATTTGGGGTGAATGAGAACACAATGGAAAATCAAGATCGAGGGGTTCTGGAGAGCCTCGGGTGGTCCGTTAAAGTCTCCTTTTCGTCAGGCTGATGTTCCGGTCTTGGTCAAGAAGTTGCCACAGAGTGCGAAAGTGAGAGATTAAGAGCAGCAGCGCAGGTGGAGGGACAGAATGAGTACTCTTTCCTTCATCTGAGAAGAACAGGTTCCTCGTCAAGGAACCAAGCTGACTTTGGAGAGGGTGGACCATGGACCAACACAAGAGGGAGGCGGGTGGACTCTTCACACAAGCATTTATAGAGGAGGACTGAGTCTATGCAGTCCTCTTTAGTCCTATGCTTGTGAAGTCCGTCCCCATTTGAAGTCAGTGCGAGTCTGTGCTCGTGCCTCTCATGGTCAGGAGGCCGGACGATACTTCACTCCCTCAGGCGGTGAGGAAACCAAAAACACTAGCGCAAATGGAAACAAAAAGTAAAACAAAAAAAGAATCTGGGCATTTTTGTTCACAAATAGACACGCCTGAGGTCCCCTGGTGATGTTATGGTGTTGCATTGTGGGCAGAGTTTCTTGTTTCCCTAAATGAAGAGAAAGACAGACAAGAAAGAAAAACAAAGAGTGAGAAAGCAGTCATTTCCATATGAAAATGCACAATGCTATGCTATTAAAGGCGCTTTTTGAGTACAAGCATTTTCCTCTTCGTCGAAACTACCGTTAATTTAGTTTTGGGTCGGTAAGTGTCACATGATCTTTCAGAAATCATTCTAATATGCTGATTTGGTGCTCAAGTAACAGTGCAGTTTGTAGTGTAGAGTAGTTAAATAGTGTGTATGCGGACATAAAAAAAAAAAAGGTTTTGGATCTTACACGGGCAGCCCACCCTGTTCGACAAGCATGCGCCTTTCCCACTACCACTCTGATGTTCAGCCAGTACCCATAAAGCCTGCACCATAAAAGCAGGAGAACAGCAGGGAGAGGTAGAGGAGGAAGGTGAGCTGTGTGGTCTGCTGTCTGCACCACACACATGCTGCACAGGACCAACTGAACATCACAACAGGATCTGCTCTTAAAGTCAGCAAACTATATACTCAGCTTCATAAAATACCACAACACTTGGAGACCTAGACAGCACAACACGAGAGATATAAAATCCTCACGTTTGTCGTGTGCCGCCTCGAGAACTGAACCCCAATTGTCTGGTGAAGTTCAGACAGTGACGTTACTGTGAGGAATCTTGCAACTATTGACGATCATGTCCTCATGTAACCTTCTAGCACATGTGCCACTGATAACACACAGGGCGTATTTCTCCTCCTCATAAACATGAAGCGCACTGCTACCGCTCATATAGGAACTGACACTTTTAGGGGGGGTTTAAATGTACAGGAAAGAGACTATTTGCCCCAGATTAGCAAACTGAGGAGTCAGTATGGGCGCCAGAGCGTGAACCCTGCAGTGTGCCTTCACATCTAACTGTAAAGAGGATTTGTGGCTCCATATGAATAGGTTCATGCCTAGGGCACCAGAATACCATCCGCTGATCCTGCACAAACTGAAAGAGATTCAGCAACGCTGCCCGGCTTGTTATGCTGTAACAATGGGCTCTACCATTAGATGGTGAATGTGCAAATAATCCTAACAGTTTCAAATTCAACATCACGGTCTGACTATGCAAGTGGTTTATTTTGATGTGGCCGGCGTGAAATTGAAGTTGGATTCTCCTTCTGACTTCCTACATAGACTGAGTCATGTTCATTTACTTCTTTTTTTTAAAGTGAGAAGTAAAACCTGAAGCAGTGTAGCAGCAAAAACTCCATACCACCGATCCCCCAGACACAAAGGGGACCTGAGATTTGGTTTCTTTGTTCTGGAGAGCAGGAGTTTACCTAGTTTTAATGAGCGTGGGCAGGTCACGGACTAAACGCGGGCTCCTCGCATCAGTGGCGGGTGGCTGCTGCGCTCAATTAGATTCATAAAACAAGGCTGACGCTAACCAAATTACACGCATTTACTTTGATCAAGACGTAAGGAGCCCCGCCGTGCTACTTTTATTGCTGTCTTTAGGCAACAATTTTAATGCCTGCATTACTAACAATCCGCTGTGGCAGCGCGAGCTGGCGCACACACGTCTCCATTCTTGCCAGAAAGCCGTGCACAGAAGGCCTTGTGATAAGCGGAGATGGAGGGAGCTGATTTAATATATAGCATATTGGAAAACGGCTGAAGCTGGGAAACATTTCCTTATTAATTGTTTCCGTGTGGTGACAGAATGTGTTAGCGCTAATGAGAGTGGGCTCCCCGAGGAAGACTGGCTAAAACAGCTTGGAGATTAGAGGAAGAGCCAGTGAGTATAAGTGTGGGGATTACAATCGGACAAGTCGAAGGAATCATAATTCTGATGATAAGAGGTTAGTAGAACAACAACACCGACTAAAGGGATTAAAACCTGGAGTGCTAGGTNACGTGAGTTTAATTACTCGCCGATACCGATGCCAGAATTTTTTGTGGTATCGGTGGTATTTCCGATACTAGTATCGGAATCGGAACAACCCTAGTGCTAGGTGAGGAATCTCACAGGTCTGGTCGAGATGAACTCTTCAACCTACACTATAGCCAAATACCACCGCATTATCAAAATAAACTACTCCATTAACCACATTATACACTGTCCTCAGCCACGAGAGAGGGTTTGGGCACTCTGTGGTGTGTAGAATTGAAATTTAATATGTACCTGAACTATCCGCATTTCATAATTTACACCATCCACAACTGCAATAACCCTATTCACTATTACACTTCAGAGTAAAAAAAAATTTACATGGACATGACTGTAAGTAAACCAAGGAAGAGTTTGTGATGTGTGCCATGTGATGTGTGTTGTTTAATGCAGGGGTTTTCAAACCAAGCTCCCTTCAAATATGATGAAACCCATGTGAGGGACCCTCTTCCAAAAATATAAAAGGAAGCTACATATTTCTATGTATAAAAAAATTATAACGTGTGAGGAAAAATAAGCATGTATTTCTTTAAAATTAGCTTTTAAATTATTAAAAATATAATTTAAAATAAGACAATATAAAAATCACTTGATATTAGCATATATTGCTTTTATTGATTATTAGAGCAACAGTGGTAAACCCTAACTTTAAATTAATAAATAAACAACAATTTATTATACCGATTTTACTTATTTTCATGGAACCCCTTACAAAAATTGAAAGAATACTTTATATATTCATGTATAAATCCCATTCATACTGTGTGAGAAAACATGCACTACTTACTAATATATATATATGATGAGTGTCATTTGTTCAGAGACTATAGCGCTCGTAAACATAATGAAAATATTATTAGACCTTTTAAATGTTTTCTGCATTTCTCCCTCATTGTTGGAAGTTTGTTGTCATATAGGGTTACTAGATTTTTAAAATGCATCAATGTGCCCTCAAATGTTTTTTTTGTGTGTTTGTTTTCTCTGTGGTCATATTTTAATATTCATGTGTCTGTATAATGAGTGTGTTGCAGGTCTGTGTTTTATTGGTTGTTGCCTTCCCATTTTCCCACCCTCTACTCTCCCACTTTTCCATAGCTTTACATAGCTTTTCCATTTCTTGAGACTTTTTCAACTCTGAAGTGTGAACGACCAGGCTAAAACAGGGGAGGTTTCATGCCACTTTAAAAACAAACATATAAGTATTAGGAAGCAACATGTAGAACTTAATGAACAATAGGTTTCAGAATGTCTTGCAGGGGGAAGGGTCATTATGGACCTATTGATGAGCAAGTGTGTCATTCTTACCAGAGTCCTTAGCCAGCATTCTTCACAGTGCACATGCCAACACTGGATGGAGGTGAGTGGCATTGTATAAGAGTCCTGAGGTAGAGACAGATAGAGAGAGAAACAAAGGACAATTGATTAATTTAACCAGGTCAAATGAACATAATTCACACCTACAGCCACCCACATATACAACAACAGACATCACTAGACAGCACCAGCACAGCAAATAGCGGCCATGGGAGGCAGGCAGGTGGGCAGTGAGGGAGCATGTGGGGCAGTGCAGGGGTCAGGCGGGGTTAGGCCAATGGGAGCACAGAGAGCCTTACCCTCCGGAGCGGGAGCAGCTTCTTAATCCCACTGCTGTCCGCAGTGGCAGTGCTGCAGCCCGTTACGAAGCCTCTGTACAAACAGTACACGCCGAGCTGCAGGGCCTCTGCGCTCCCGTGCCTCTTGGCCGCCTGATTCTTGCTGTCAGCCCCTGTTTGGGGAGGCTTCCGCTGCAGGGATATTCAAGAGCGGTACTGAGAAAAAGAACGTGGCTGCCACAGCAGGCACAGACACACACATCAGACCAACGGGTGTAGCTATCAACAGAAGCTCTCGGCAAAGGATAAATGGGATGGTTGGGAGTTCTGTTGTGGTTTTGCACGAGTATTCAGTTTGGATATCATGCTAGGCAGGTAGCAACCATCTAAAATGGATGTTAACAGTTCAAATCATTTCCTGCCAATTCATTTATTTGGCCGCTATACTTCTAATAACCAGCAGGTGGCAGGAGACCACCACTGGGAAATGCTCAACTCCACAGACTGTACATGACACAGAAGAAAACTGAAAAATGTCTAGCATCTTTCTAATTAAATCATCAAAACATTTACAAGGTTATTTATTTAGGGCAATGTTCTTTACAAAGCCACAACTGATCAATCTACATATCTGGGTGACTTTCAAGTTGTTTTATTTCATTTGAATGAAACTGGAAAGTTAAGATGGATCTAAATCAACCTCCAGACCTACAGAGGCATGTCTAATTAGTCAGAAGCACCAACTGGATATAAAACTGAAAAGGTTTAGCATAAATATCCAACAGGACGGCCACTACTGCTAGAGGAACTCCTGCAACAGAACCTTATTATGGGTAATTTTCTAGGCCATGCTAGATTGAAGCTGAAGGAGGCAAACCATCACAAAGCTTCAGCCAGCTGGGTGCATGATTGCGGGTGTTAGGTTATATCACCACGGCATGTTATTAAGGATGGGTTATAACCAAACACAACCACATGAACGCACAAAATATTGGCAAGCGAGAGTTCTCACCATGCATATGAGACACTTGTATCGGTCTCCTCTGAGGATTTGCTTCTCCAGTTCTCGTATGCGGGCCTTTAGTGCCTCCAGTGTGGTCGCTGTGGAGTCCTCTGTGATCCTGCAGGTTAAAAACAAATGAAAGTTGAGGTTCAATTAGAGCACTACAAACCAGTTTGGTCCATACATAAAACTGAAAACTCTATGCTAATTACTTTGCAAATTTGCATGACTGCACAACTCTTTTAATTTACATTTGCAAAGCTGCCACAATGCCTCAGTTCAGACAAACCTAACTGCTAACTCCTAAAAACACTAATGCGAAATTAAAAACAGACGTTCCAACTGGAAACAGTGGATTCAACACTGCTACAGAAGGACCACAAGGCCAAAATGAACTAATATGTTTTTACTTTATTGTACTACCATTTCAATTGCAGATCTCATTAATCAGGGAACTTTGCGTCTTCTGAGGTCACACACTCACCAGTTCCTCCAACTTCTCACCACTCAGGCCTTCACTAAACATCCCTCAGACAAATGCCTTTTAGCTGCTGAATGTATATTTAACACTGTCCACAGCATATGAACTTGCAATAACTAAATCAATATGGCAACCATTGATTGTGCGGCAAGGCGCTTGGTGAGATGTTTATGGTGATCCGCTCATTTTCCAGCCAGATGGAGCACTGATCTACAGTATTGATTTAACGTTGCGCCAGCGTTCTCCTAGGCACAATCCCCCCGATTAGTGCCTGCCGTTCCACTGCCTTTTCCAATAGCTTCATTTATTACATGCCTGTGTGACTCCACAATGAGAACACGCTCAGCACACACACACTGGGACATAGGCCTCTCAGTAATCAGGTAGTATTAGAATGTAAATCAAGGCAGGGCCATTAAAACGGAAAGGACCATTTATGGACTCAGTATCTCCTTTAAGGCCAACCTAAAGAAAGAACAATGACAGTGCAACTGAAGAATCATTGGCACCTTGAGAAGTAAAGCTTAAAGGGGACCTTACTGTGCAAAATTCTTTATATTGTTTTTGAACATATTTATGTGTCCGCAGTGTGCACACAACCATCCTATTGCGGTAAAAATCCATCCACTCCATTTGTTATTTTCCCCATAAATCTGAAACAGTTTCTCAAAATTAGCTGTTTAGGAATGTACTCCAATGTAACGTCACATTGGAACAGGCCCTGCCCACGACTAGCATGGAATCTGCCCTGTTAGCTTAGCTCCTCCCCTGAGTGAGCTGTACATAGTCTGCCATGTTTATCTCCTCGCCAGAGCATTTAACAGCTACATTCAAAAAAAGTAATCTTATTAAAGCTACTAAAGTTATTCAATCAAGAGCAGTGAGTGATTGATTTTCTTTTGTTTTTTGGTTCATATTAACAGCATATACAGCAGTAGGTATTGTATATTATGCTGCTTTCACTGTAATACACATATAATATACACATGCGATTTCTTTTCCTGCTGTTTACGTTCACAGACATAACCAACTGCGTTTATGTGAACTTGACATAACCTTCTGTGTATTTGACAGTTTAAGTGCAATACGACTCGAAAGAGAAATTAGTTTAATACTCACGCGACGCGCCGTCTGACAACCAGCTTTCTTGCTTTAGATATGTGCGCTCAGAAAACCATATATCAGAAGTTTAAACTGATATGGCTTTAAAATGCATAGAGATGATAATCAAAACCAAACAGATGTTTTTGGCAGAGTATCCGAGTATCCTGTAAATGTACAGGACTATTTTGGATAAGGGGCGGGGAGCAGCACAGTATGTTTTTGCTGCAACTCAAAAATGGGTATTTACAACATGATATAAAAAATTATCTGTGGGGTATTTTGAGCTGAAAATTCACAGACACATTCTAGGGACACCTGAGACTTATATTACATCTTGTAAAAAGGGGCATAATAGGTTCCTTTTAAAATCAGCCAGCCAGGAATCAAACACATCCTACTTATTTTAAAGTCGAGATGACAGAAGTAGTGACAGACTTTTTTAATCTGCATTGTGACACAGATCAGAGTAAAGCAGATTATCAAAAAAGAGAAAATGTGGAGCGGGGACTTGGTTCAATTCATCAATTGTTGATTGGATGGAGGCAAAGGTTGCAGTCGTTTGCAAGAAAGGGGCCGTGTTTAGGCAGACTAAATGACTGGAGAATTTATGACATTTTGATTAAGATTTACGAGGTCAAAATAAATGAAACATGCTCGGATGAATTGGTCACAATAAGATCAATAACATGCATTTAGAAAATAGGGTGAATTTTCATTTTCATTTCATTAAGGAAGATGTTAACAAAACTCTGAAGTCCAGGCGCCTTCCCAATGTCACCCTAAACCTAGGTCTCTCTCGAAAAGCCAAGACGACGATGACCTTGAATAAGGAGAGCGAGCTGTCCGGACAGTCAATTCCCTGCAGCCTACAATCAGCACAGGGACTATAAAGCTTTAAAATCTCTTCTTATTAGTGGCCAGCTTGTAAAAAACCATTTAGTCTTGATTAGCGTGCATGCTTATAAAGCAGACAGGAGAGTAGGTGCACCATGCTCCATGCCTGCTGTTTTTCTTTAACAGCTTCATAAATCGCTGTGGTTCACTTGCCCGTATGCCGTCACCAACCCAACAAAAAAATACAACTTTTACCCCAAGTAATGCCCGACCCGCTCCAGCATGAATATTCATTGTGGCGCTTTATAGAAAACCACATTCTAAAAGTTATTTAATTCCCTCGGGTAATAAAAGAAGGTTTTACTCTGTCTTTATATGGATGGAGAGATGGTTCAGGGGAGAGAGAGCCAAGCAGTGTTTTAATATGAAAGCAGGTGTAAAACCTGGAGTGGGGTGGCTGGGTGAGTTCAGAACAGAAAATCATCAAGGTTCTGTTGAGTAAGTGGGAGAAAGTTTTAAAGACATTAAACAAAGGCCTCGTCTCTGCTCTGCAGCAGTGTGCTGGCTCAATAATGCCAATGACGTCATCTAGGAAAGGAATAATGTCATTTCAATTAGGAATTTCAGTTACTAAGAAAACCACAATGAGGACTGACATCCAAACTAATAATGTCGCTTACCTACAGCTGTGGTCTATAATGGCACACCCATTATATTACAAATCAATGTGGATGTTAAAACCAATGATGGACAAGAAGGTCTAATGCTTTATACAGGCATCACTCTCTGTTAATGTATATTTTTAATTTGTAAAGCAACAAATGCACAAGTTTAAACAGGAAGAAGCCTGTGCTGCCATTATGGCTCTAAGTGTGAGGCTATTTCTCATTTCATTATCCTGCCCCTTAACCATCCGTCTCCATCAGAGCCGAGCCTAACTGTAGAAGGCGGTCTAATCTATAGGTCTACAAGGCCTGACATGCAAACACATGAGTTACAAGTACAGACAGATACCGAGAGATCTTTAAAAAGTCACTTGGCTGACAATCAATCCAATAGTAAGGGTCAGGTTATAATTTAAATCAAGAGGCTGATTGAGCTTCTGATAAAAAAATAAATAAAGAAAAGAAAAGAAAACCTTAAATATATTAAACTTATATTTTATATTGTGTTTCTTGTTTTAAGACACTGATACTACTGTAAAAAAGCGGCTAAAAGGAAAAGGGTTTGAAAAACAAAATAACGAAGTCATCACTAATGAATTTGGAAAAATTTGATTATTGTGGAGGTACACAGAAATCTGCTACATTGCTTCAAGTTGAGCATGAAATGTGGCTGCGATCGCATGGGTGGCATAGGAGCCCTCATTTATCATGTGAGGAATGAGATGGGACAGAGGCGACCCCTGTACCCAGAGATCATTACCCATCTGGGCACAGAAGAGCAAGGAGAATTCATCAGCCCCCTCTGCCTTACAAAGACACACATGTATGCAATTTACACAACTCACGACACAGTAAAACGCTCACCCTCTTACTCCAACACACAAACGCACACACCATCCACAATGAATCACTGTAACTAAAGAGGACAAGTTGAAATGCATGTGTTTTACAAACAGTGGGGTTTGAGATTGTTTTCAGGCTGCAAGTGGAATGAAATGATTCAGCTCCTTATGTGGCCTCTTTAAAGCTTGCTCACATTAAGACCCCTCGCTTCAGGAAATTGGAAATGAAACAATGGCACAGCCATTCCCCTAAGTTTGCATGCATCATCCATTTGACACACACCATGAAGAAAAAAAGCTAAAATTTGTAATGCTTTACTAATATATCAAGCTAAACCTCAAAAGCTACAACAACTGCTATTTGTTTCAGCCAGGAAAGAGTTAATACACCTCCCTCCCCCTTCTCATGACCCCTCAGGATTTGATTAATGATATCATCATTGAGATTTATCTCCCTGGCCCCTTTCATAAGACAATATCGCGTAACATCCTGTGATACCTGATCAAATCAGCAGAAGGAGAAAGGAGAGGTGCTCTTCGGAAGAGAGGGCTCTACTGTCGGGGAGAGATGGATAGATTCAGACAGAAGGCCGAGAAGGACGGGCACAGACTGGGAGAAATATTGCAGGCGATATTAAATAAACGAGTGTGTGTCACGTCTGGAGCTAAGCGCTAAGCTAATAAAACGGGTGGCGGGTGGGTTGCGCTCATTGCTCGCTCTTTTCTATGACATCAAACAGCTGCGGTGATTCATACCCCGGCCGGCTAAAACACTTAATGCTTCCCGATACAACGCTACGGCTAGTCTAAACGGCTGCCTAGTGCTCTGCGCGGAGGGAGGGCGAAACAGAGAAAGTCTCTACGGAGGAAAGCAATGAATCAATCTAAGCTGTCACGCTCCTGCAACTCCACTTAGGAATCCCGTTCTGTCCATTTTCATCCTCCTACTCACACACCCACGCTCGGACAGAGACACACAGTGTTCATAACGTCATCCACTAACATTCATTTCCACACACTCAGTCAAACTTATCAAGCAACAGCGTGCAAAGTCACGCCTTTAACTGCAGGTCGTGGAAAACGTGGTTAACAAATGCGATTTCAATTGCAGACTGGAGCTGACATCAAGCTTGTGCAACAGATGAAGCCATTCGCAGATGCACACTTGACTAGAGTTAGGTGAGAGGAACGTGCTCACGACGTGCTGACGAGAAAAATCAATTGCATCGGGTCTGCTTCGCTTATTCACCAGTTATCCGCCCCTGATATTTAATATAGGGCCCAGTGATGGCCGCCCGCACAAGATTGATTCAGCTACACTAGAAGCCTCTCCCTAGAGAAGAGGGCTCAGAAAAGAGAAGAGACAGATAGAGAGGGCAATGAATTTTTTTTGTGATTGGGGGTGCATGT
>RJVU01044706.1:2078728-2132031 GCA_003731715.1 Anabarilius grahami
TTTTTTTTAGCCAAAAAAAAAAAAAAAAAAAGAGCATTCAAAAAAGAGCAAGTATGCTTGAAGCCCACATATAAAAGCCCACACAGATCAGGATCCTTTACAGATTTAGCTGGAGGCTAGTAGGCATCTCTAGTCACGGATTTTACTGAGGCAAGAAAGATGAGTCGCAAAACACGACAGTAACGTGACAGGCCTCAGAGGTGAACTCTGTCCATTAGACCTTTGCACCCAGACAACAATTCCTCCTGGTTACATCGGTGATGAGCACGAAACGGCCAGGGCTTGGATCTCTCAGGGTGTCTCGCTCTTCCCCCTCCCCTCCCCGAGCACATAATTAGAAATTTAACACAGCAGAACAGCGCCTATTGCGCCGTAAGTCTCTGTCGCTTTTTCTTAACTGCAAATGGCGTGTGGGGACATTAATTTTTAGGTGGCTGTGATTGCGAATGGGGCCGAGGGGGACTGGAGGCGGAGAGGCGAGAGCTTCTGCCATTACCTCCAGGACAGGGAGAAGAGAGAGAAGCACCGGCCACGTTGACGGTAATGTGGGGGAGACGGGCGTCATTAAATAGCAAGGAAAAAGGCAGATTAATTAGGCACAGCAGGAGTTTTTCCAGCCGGCCCCTCACTCTGAAATCACACCGTCTCAGATGAGAGGTGATATACATTAACACGGGATCGGGTTTAAACAAAGGCAGCCCCATTTACCCTTATGGTGCCTGCGGCTACGATAAAGGGGGGAGGGGGTCTTACCATGCCGCAGGCAGCAAGGGGCTAGGGGCACTCCTCTGGGCACTGGGATTGGGGGACTTTTGAAACTTTCCTTGGCGTAGCGCCTGCACCAGCAGAGGTCATCGACTGTTGACACATGAAAAAACCAAGAGTTAAGGAGAGTCTCTGCTTGGGCAGGCGCTACAGTCAAGGGAAGTGCAAAAACATGTGGCCACAACTGACTACAAACTATACTAACTAGGTATGTCAACTTACATAAATGTTTAAATTAACAAAAAATTTATCATTAACCTCTTAAATCCGAAGCAGGGGGCACTACTAAGTTTACTTAACCAAAACAAAATAGATGTTGTTTTAAAGCTTAGAAGCCAATGCATATGTACACAAGATGCTTTTTGTGCCACGTTTTGGTTTATAACTTCGCAAAACATTGTTAGCATCCTTAATCCGTCCACTATATGGCATGGATGCTGAGGTTGACATGGATGTCAAGCTTCTGGCAAGGCCACATGACAGACACCAGTGCTGATGAGCATTTGGCTGATGTACCCTGAGAGGTGAGGAGCTCCTCATTCATGCCAGACGGTTACTGACACCGAGAATAACAACTGGCCTCAGGTCAGAGAGCTCCCAGCTCACATCAACACTCCCCACGGGTGCAGCAGCTCCATCACACCCACCGACTAATGACTATGGGTTGAGGTTCAGATAACCATACAAAATGACCAGACTCACTGTGATCAGTTTATAACAGCAAGATGAGTCTTCAGAGCATGTAGTGTTTTTAAGTAATTCTCACCGAGCAGAATGTCATGTAAATGCCTTAAACTATCATTTTATCAGGTAAAGGTTATAAACGGGCTACCCAAAACCCAATCAGCATAAACCAATTTTGCTCTATTTCAAAACTTTCTTGTGTTGTCAGGTGTTTATAATGAGCTGATTGACAGCTATCAGCGTTTTGTTGTACATGTAAACACACACTGATTAATTATACTACCCGTTTTAAATGTTGAAAAGACTGATCTTCAAATATTAAAATAATCAAATAAGTAGGGATGCACCAATACGATTTTTTGGGGCCGATACCGATGACGATTTTAACAAACAAATGTTGTCCGATACCGATATTTGTCACTTCTTCTCTTATTTGAAATTTTATCATCAAAATAGATAATATTTTGATCATGTTTTAAATAAGCAAAGTTCAAAAACACCTCCATTAAAACATACTATCAGGTTTATTGCTGCATCATCAAATAATTTCTAATGAACATGGATTGGATCCATTTAACATTCAGCAGACTAGTGTTAATTTCGTCAGACGAGACGAGACGAAATATGTTCGTCAACGACCTTTTTTTTCATGACTAAGACGAGACGATGAGAAGACTGCACCACTGTCCAAAAACGCTGACTAAGACTAAATTAACATGCATTATTGTTGACGAAAAAAGACGAGACGAAAATGTTTTGTATAAAATAAAAACTAAGATAAAATCTCTCTTCATTTTTGTCAACAATCGTCTCTGCTTTTTCATCTGCTGTTACGCCTTTAAAATATTCAGAACGAGTTCGCGGCTTCGCGCTGTTGCTCAAGTTAAGCCTCGTTGAAGCTTTGTTTACACTGCATGTATGCGTGTGCGGCTCGTTACGGCTCCGGCAAGGGGTTGTTCCGTCCTCTGCACGATGACAACTCAAACAAAGAAATTTCAAGTTTTTCAACTTCGAATCTATTGTCGTCAGTTTCTAGTGATGTAAAATATGAGCGGGAGTTTACACAGGGTGATTATTTTGACTTTGTTTTGTATTTGAGCTGCGCTTCTTGGAGGCGAGGCGCCTATCTTTAGCGCCTATCGAGCCGCTTCTGGGACGCTTCTCAAACGCACCGCGGCGCGGCTGGTGTAAACACAAGCATTGACTAGAGTGGCCGTGTATCAGCTCCGGTAGTAACGAGGCTTTACAGGTCTCATACGCCTGTGGCTGCAACACGAAACTGCTGAACACACAACACCCAAAGCGAACACGAGTGACGAGCGACGAAGACATGCTAGCTTTTGAATTGTGTTGGTTAAAATAAAATACTCTTCAGAACAGGTTAATCATTTGTGAATGTGTCTCCTAAATCAGAAATTGAAAACCAGACACGTTTAACATTTGCATTCAACAACAATCTTTCAACAAGTGTATTTTGTCAGGTAATTATGACATTTAACCAATGTTTGAGATATGTGAAACACTTTTTTTACTGAAATGTTTATCAGTAATACTCTCAGTAATAATGTGTTATTTAAAAAAAAAAGACTAACATTTTTTGACTAAAACTAGACTAAAATTAAAAGACTTTTAGTCGACTAAAACTTGACTAAGATACCTTGAGTTTTCTTTTGACTAAAACTAGACTAAAATGACGAGACGTTTAGTCGACTAAAACTTGACTAACAAAAAAAGATATGTGAATGACTAAATATGACTAAAACTAACAAGGACATTTGGCACAAGACTAAGACTAAGACTAAATTAAAAATAGGTGACGAAATTAACACTAAGAGAGAGAGAGTTTAATGTGCACTTCTTGTGCTCTGTATTGTTCAGCTGTTATGGTGATTATTTTTGGAGTGAAAACGGGCGCAATAAACTTAATAAAACATTAGTAAAGTTTTGGTCATCATTCGGATGGGGTCCGCTACACTTATGAAAGTTATTTAGTCAAGAATAGTGTGCTATTTTTTTTGTCTTTTGTTATTTGATTAGCATTAAAGCACGAACAGCAGCGCTAGGATTATGCAACAGACATTATACAGCTCACACAGTTAATGAATAAACCATCGATTTGTTATATCGGCCTTTTTCCTGCTATAGCCGATGGTTGTAAATTGAGCAAAAAACGGTCGATACATCGGTGCATCCCTACAAATAAGACCATTATTTTCATCAAATATTACTGCATATAATCAGACCCTAGAAGTTAAAGGGTTAGTGACATTATTTCAAAAATGAAATAATGTAATTTATTGCTCACCCTCATGCCGTTCCACACCCGCAAGACCTTCGTTAATCTTCGGAACACAAATTAAGATATTTTTATTGAAATCCGATGGTTCAGTGAGGCCTGCATAGCCAGCAATGACATTTCCTCTCTCAAGATCCATTGATGTACTAAAAACATATTTAAATCAGTTCATGTGAGTACAGTGGTTCAATATTAATATTATAAAGCGACAAGAATATTTTTGGTGCGCCAAAAAAAAACAAAATAATGACTTATGTAGTGATGGCCGATTTCAAAACACTGCTTCATTAAGCTCTTGAATCAGTGTATCGAATCATGATTCGGATCGCGTGTCAAACCGCCAAACTGCTGAAATCACGTGACTTTGGTGCTCCGAACCGCTGATTCGACACGCTGATTCATAACGCTCCGAAGCAGTGTTTTGAAATCGGCCATCACTATATAAGTCGTTATTTCGTTTTTTTTGGCGCACCAAAAATATTCTCGTCGCTTTATAATATTAATATTGAACCACTGTACTCACATGAACTGATTTTAATATGTTTTTAGTACCTTTATGGATCTTGAGAGAGGAAATGTCATTGCTCCCTATGGAGGCCTCACTGAGCCATCGGATTTCAACAAAAATATCTTAATTTGTGTTCCGAAGATGAATGAAGGTCTTACGGGTGTGGAACGACATAATGGTGAGTAATAAATGACATTATTTTCATTTTTTGGGTGAACTAACCCTTTAAAAGGGACAGATAAACAAGTCTGGATATCATGTTGTTCCAAACTTGTATGAGTTTCTTTCTTCTGTCAAACACAAAAGAAGATATTTTGAAGAACGTCAGTAACCAGACACTTGACTGTAGCCATTGATTTTCATAGTATTTTTTTCCTTCAATGGAAGTCAATGGTTACTGTCAACTGTTTGATTATCAACATTATTTAAAATATCTTCTTTTGTGTTCAACAGAAGAAAGAAACTCATACAAGTTTGGAATGACATGAGGGAGAGTAAATGATGACATTATTTAAATTTTTTGGGTGAACTATCCCTTTAATCCTGCGCTATTAAATAAATACAATTTAAATATATTTGTTGACTCATTATTGCAACTTCTTGATGCCAAAATAATAATCATTATACAATGATAAGTTAATAATTAATAAAAGTAATAATAATAACAACAACAAATAAGAGGCTGCTGGGTAAAGAAAAGTTCAATATATTAACTGCAATTTGTACTGATATAAAGTATTAACGCATTAAATGGATGACAACAACGTTTTTAAAAGCATAAGTCAACAGATAAACAGTCATAATACATCACTTCTCTTGTTGCAGGGAGAAAATATACATACCATTCAATCGTGTTTGCCTGTTAGCTCGCACTCGTAAAAATGTCTGCAGGTGAAAAAAGAGAACAAGGAAAAATCTGTCAGTCATTTAAGTTTATTTATCATTTATTTATGAGGACTTTCATGATGCGCGAATAACTAGATTACGCTGGATTCTGCAGCACATCCCTGATGTAAACAAAACCTACTTCTCTCTTGCCATTGCTCTGCAACTCCTCTTCCATGGCAGACGCCACAACTCCCCCAACTCATTTGCTTTGCTAAAGCATGAAGCCTAGATAACTCTCCTCCAAAACGCCGATATGAAACTCAATAATCAATTTACGAAGGATGAATAAGGATTGAAAATGTTAGGCTCACTACAGCAGTTTCGTTTCAGCGCGCCATCACCGCCATACTGCTACCGGTCATGTGATCGTCACGTCAGAGTCAAAAGTTGCGTCTGATGCAGTTCCGTCTTTCGCCACTGGGGTGCAGCAGTATTTAAATGACGCATTTGATCTGTGCTCTGTTCATTTGACGTTTGTCTCAACAAACTCTATATCACTATAATAAAAAACAAAAAACAAATGTATTTTTTTGAGACTTACATGAACCTGAGCGTTGTATTTCTAAATATAACTTGTGTAAATGTGATTCCTTATGGTATTTTTTGTGTTAGAAAAATACTTTAAAGACATCTGACAAAACAATTCAAGTATAATATATATTCTTATAAAGTTATGAGAATATTTTAACATTCTTTATTAAAATATTCTCATATTTTATAGTTATAGGGTACATTAGTGCTAACATTTGAACCTTTCAGAAAGCACTCATTGATTATTTCATATTAAAATGCATTTTCCATTTTTTAGAATAACTTTAATATAAGCACAGGTCCATTTAGGACCTCATTAACATCACCTAGTCATCATCTGTAAGCCCCATTACAGAATTAGCATACTGCTGACCACAGCAGGCCAGACGTGGGTATGTTGGGCACAGGTTCAAACGGCTCATGTATAATGTCTATAGGCAGAAGGCCCTTCAGATGATCATGAGCCATTCCTGTTGAAAGTCAGTCTATTTTATGATGATATTCTACATTAATGTGTCCACATCAGACAGATTAGGTTACAAAAGAAGATCATGAATTTTGGCAAAAAGGCATCATTAGCACGAGGTCATTTGAGCAGCTTCATTAATGAGAAGTTCTACAAAACTCTTTCCTTTAAAGTGTCATTATGTTTTTTAAGACTCTTGACCATCATTGCTTATCAGTAATTACTTTTAGTTTTGTAATGTTAGAGGCAAATTCGAAACACTTATCAGGACCACACAGGAGGGCCTTCTTATAGCTAATGTGCAAAGATCTGTCCGGATATTGTTTTAATTGAGAAATTCTCTCACTTTAGGGTTGAGGGACAGATAGAGACGCAGAGCAAAGTGTCCCACAGAGCCACAGCTCCAGGGGGGAAGCAGGAAGAAAACAAACATGTCAAGGACACTGGAGCACAGAGATGATATCCGGGGCTCGGGGGCAGCGTAGATTAGCCCAGGGTTAAACTATGGATGATTACATATCAGAGCAGAACACACATTACAGCCTGAGTAAACCTGAGGCTGGAGATTAGCAGAACAGATCTCAGCCTGTATTAATACGTCCGGCAGTAAGATGGAGGATAAGACGGAGGATATTGTGGAGGAGAAAAGCTGGATACACATATACACAGAAATGTTTTGCTGTTATTTGACATCTTTTCATTTTCAAAGAAAAATGTACTTTAAAGGCACAATATGTAAGATTTTTGGATTAAAACATCCAAAAACCTTTAGAACAATGTTATATATTTTGTTGACTTGTGAACTTACATTATCCCAAATGTTTCCAAGAATGTTTAAATCCAGAGAAATAGGCAATTTTAACCAGGAAACGGACCATGTCCGTGCGTCGCCTATCAATGACATCTCAACCACGTTACTCTCGATTTCCAGTTTTATTTTGTAGAAATCATGGAAACACCAAAGATGCTTTAAAATATTATATGTTTTATTAGACAGGTGAGCAACTGTTTGGATACATTCATCGACAGAAAACTAATCATTGTTATATAGCTCAACACAGTAAGTCTTATTGTTTAAATCTTGTTTTCTTGATTTACCGCAAGTACCATGTTTTACCATGCTTAATATCGATCTAGCTTACTGCAGTGCGCAACAAGTGTCTCATAGTAGCCGCACAGAGCAGCATTATAACAACCTTTAACACACAAATGTATCTTATATGATAAAACAGCACTGCGTTACCCTGGTGAATGTGATTTCACCAAGTATGACATGTTCCTGGATCAACATTCCAATCAACCAATCAGATTTGAGGGACAAGTTTACCATTTATGTCAAATTTAGGCTTGCAACCAGGGTTAGGTGCTTCTACATTAGTGTTATTCACAAATCTTTCCCCTCTGATTTTAGGGATAAGTTATGGGTAGGATTAGGTTTAGAGGTAGGAATAGGGTTAAGACTAAATTTTCGGACAGGAATGTTGTTCCAGGATCAACAAAATATGTTGATCCAGGAACATGCCCTACTTGGCAATATCACGGTGACCGCATTACCCCACATACGAATGAATCCATGAATCACGTGAGTCACATCGGATTCTTTTCCACCGGATGTAGACGTGAAGACAACCCCTCCCATGATTCCGCAAAATCAAGGCGTCATCAAGCTAAGCCTTTGTTTTGAATAAGCGACCTCTAGAGGCGAAATTTACATATTGTGCCTTTAATTCATTAAATGAAAATTGATGTTTCCCTTATGGTAACCATCATTTGTGCCAAAATGACTATATTTAATACAGTTACTGTTAAACTGAACTGTAAAACCAAAATAAATTCAAATGAAATGTCCTTCAAAACCATTTTTGCCATTTTAACTGCGCATTTGTGCTAACCAACAGTAAGTTACTACAATTTTAATGTAATAACAATACCTATGGTAACGTCTTCATTTCCTGTTGACAAAAATCAAGGTTCACAGTGTAAAGCACCAACCTTTAGTGACATGTTGCCTAGATTTCATTCAATTTAAAACACCCACACAGCGAGATACTCTCAACAAGCTAAAACCCAGAGAAATGAAGTGCTGCATGAGAGTTGAGGGTTTCAGCGGTCTGTGTGTGGAGTGTCAGAACTGCACGGTCTGTCAGTCTGCACCTGTGACAGACTCTCTCCGTCTGAGGTTTGCAGTCTCACCTGGTATCTGTCAGAATGGTGAGCTTCATCAGAGGAGAGCGGGGACACAACTGGAGACTCGCCCTCACGTTTGATGTGCACTGACAACAGGAGAGACTAGCAAGAGAGAGAGAAACACAAAAAACAAGAGAAAGAGGTGAGCAGCCATCCGCTAGACAAACGTGTCATTCACAGAACTGATGGTTCTGTAGCCGGTAAAAAAAAACTCCAAAACCGTTGTGTTGAAACAATGTGAGTGATGTGAACAAATGTTGACAGATAACCATTAACTGCCATTTTGGCTTCAAACTATGTGTGTTGACAGGACATCAGTTTTTAGAGTAATGGATGCTTCGACACAGGAGCAGAGAGAAAGCAGGACACCAGAAGGTATGACAGGACACTTTGATCACCTATAAACGTACCCCTGTGTGCTGGGAGATGTAACAGGCCTGTCCTTCTGAAAACCTAATTGACTTAATTTCTCAAATGACTGAGGAAAGGGGGAAGGGGAAATACTGCTTACTTTACCGGGAGTCTTGATCGCCGTCCTGCTTTTATGAGGCGGCTATAAAATATTTGTATTTACAATCTGCTCTGATTAATCAGAGTGAAAGGAGGGGTAGCTGCTTTAGTGGCTGACAACTGTAATCTAATATTAATATGTGAAAAATGGCAGCCTCTATCTACGGGGACAGTAAATTAGACATTATGCATGGCTCCTTATGCTTTTGAATCGCAAGGTCAGGAAACAATTTATTTGTGATCTCAAAACCTTTGGAGCTCAGGGAATACGGAGTGTGCCAGAGAGAGAGTATGTGTGTAAAGTGTTTACATGGGTCTACTGTATCTAGTGTATGTGATGTTTAACTATTTCACTGTCCAATGAGAAGCGATAACGCATGAACGGCTAGTTTAGTGCAGGTAATCTGTCTTGAAGAATATGTTACAATGAATATAATGGTTAAAATAGTATGTAATGTAATGATAAAGGTTATACACTACTGCTCAAAAGTTTGGGTTTGGTAAGATTTTTAAAAAATGTTTTTGAAAATCTCATATTCTCACAAAGACTACATTTATTTGATCAAATATACAGTAAAATGTCATATGGTCCTTCATAAATCCTCCTAATATGCTGATTTGGTGCACAAGAATGTTGAAAACAAATATTTTTGTGGAAACTTTAACATATTTTTCAGGACTATTTGATGAAAAGAAAGTTCAAAAGAATCTTTTGAAACATTATAAATGTATTGTAAACTGCTACTTTTATTAATTTCTTTTTAAAAAAAGAAAGAAAAAAGCTTAACGCAAACTTCTGAACGGTCACGTACCGTTCATTAAACATATCACAAAAGATTTTGATTATAATGTTTAGATAACTATGCTAGTGGCACCAAATTACAAAAAAATGTATATCTAATCATTTAGATGATGTTTAAATTCCTTTCAAAGAGCTCAAATTCCTTTCAAATACCTGAAAGTCAAGCAGAAGCAGTAGCAGTGCTGCAGATGTTAGCATGGTAACTGTGCCGCCTACCACCGTTGGCCTTCGCCCTGTTGGATTAGAAGCCGCACAGACTGGCATGGAGTCGCTATGGCAATGGCAGCTTGAGAGAGGGGTGAAGACGGGCCAACTCGGCCCGGGGTTAATCCCCTTTAGAACTAGCGAGCTGGGCCTGATCTGCCTGCTTACCGTCTTTTAAAGGAAAAGCATGGACCCCCTCCACCATCCTAGCTAGCCTCTTCATTTTCCACACACTCCTACGGAATACTAAGTGTGCGCTATAGAATGCTCAGTCACGCCTCACACGGCCTGTTCTCTAACCTGCTCCCATGTCTTCAGGCTCCCATGCTTTTTCCATACTCTCCAAATGTGGGTCCGAACCAAAGGGTTTGCCCTCTGGAACGAGGGACATTCATACAAAGATGATACGTTTATTATCACCATTCTTGTTGAACTGTTCATTTCTTCACCAAGAAATAGGCATTTATTCTGGGACAAAGTAAAAAATATATATCTCAAACAGTTTACAGAATGTCTTTAGTGAATGTGAGGTTGGTATTTCTAGCATTTGCAAAGATTGGATCATCATAAAATCCGCAAACTGAATGTTAAACGCCTGACGTATCGCAATACTCTGCATTAACAATGTCATACCATCCTGAAATTTGTTGTTCTTCAAAATTATGGCATATAGGGATGACAAAAATGACAATTCTTTTATTATTGACGCACCCTTACTTGTATGACTTTCTCTCTTTTGTGGATATTTTGAAGAATGTTTCAATCATTTTTGTCCGAAAGAACAAAGGACTTTGTAAAATATCTTTGAGGGCAAGCTGGGGGTGAGTAAATGATGACAGAATGTTCATTTGTGGGTGAACTATCCATTTAACATCCTTGCTGCAAATGAAATACAACTGTTTATAGTGCATCAAAACTCTCTAGTGAATCTTGTGGTTGTACTACATAATTGAATTGATGTGGTTGGAAATTTAATAAGGGAAATACGCTTGGCCTCTCCCTCCTTTTAAGACAATGAGACTAAAAAACATTGGTATCATTTTCCATGTCCAGGTCTTTTGAATAAGCAGTCAGGAAACATTGAAAGCTCTAAGTAAATTACTGCAGGAAATAAAGCCAGAAGTTTGTGACCACTCTCTTTTACACAGTAGTCACACAAGACTCTTTTTACATCTTTGTCTAGGAAACAGAGCTCTAATTGCCATTAATTGTGGCTGAACCTATCAGTGAGCATAATGATTTAAAATGGCTCCACGATGGTGGCCATCTTACCTTTGGTGTGCCTGGAGCCGCATTGATGTCCTTGTGTGATGGGTTCTTGCTGTGGGTGGAAAAAGACACTGTGAGAGATGGCTAAAACCAATAAAATGCTTCAGATGGCTATAACCAACACCAAATGAGGAAACCATATGTAAAATTTTAGGAATCAGCCATCAAAAAAAAAAACCCTTTTTGACCACTCTTCTGAATATCAAGGCCAATGTCTCAATGTCTAGGTGCTTTCGGCCCTGCGTGTAATCGATGAGACTTGAATTGACTTCAAATGACCATTGAGCAGGACAAGTTCACAGTTGACGTGCTCTGATGTTAATTTCAATGGAATGTGATGTGCGAGAGCAACTTGTTGGAATGATGGCTGATCTATTTTGATCATGTGTCACCGCACTGGCTATAAACCCATCACCTTTTGACTGAACAGAAACTGCAATCTGTCATTTCGAAAAGATGTAACTTTTGTCCCCTAAGGAAGCGGACCACATGTGTCTCCTCCATCAACACTCACTTTAGCTCAGTCACGTTGAGCGCTCCCCTGTTGGCCTCACTTAGGACCCGAATGGGCCTTCGAGAGGACAGCCGAGACAAAAAGAGAACAAAGCCACACAAATCACACTTTTAATCATCTGGAGATGGAAAATGGGGGGGATAGAGAGCAGTTTCAAACCCATCCTCTATGCCACTCAATCCAGGCAGCCCTGGGTCATGCTGTATTTGAAACAATTACTGTCCAAAAGTACGACTGCTAAGCAGATTTGGGTTATAATTTTTTTATTGAAGTAATCATTCTCATGGATGCTTCCATCCAGACCTGATCCCTCCCCACCGCAACCCTCCCGCAGTTAGACTAAGGCAGAAGGAAATAAATGATTTTGCGGTTATTTGATTTGTCAGTGAAACGCCTTGGGCACTTAGGACTTTGAAATATGTTGAGGACAATGCACTGGCTTGTAAACATTGTATTAAAGAGGAGGAGAATGGCAGAGAGAGAGAAAAAAAGGTGGGGGATGACTCCGTCTTGAGTCTGGCAGGTGGATTGTACATTGAATCTTTGCCTTGTGGACATTGTGGATTGAGGATGACTGATTGGTAGGCAGGAATTATTAAACGGGGCGGCTAAAGCATCCACCGACAATAGGGAAAGACATATCAAATCGGATTCCTCTCAGAAACATTAATATCTTTCCTGCCATCTCTCTTTCCACTGCTTTTTTTTTTGTTTCTTGTTTTTTTTTTTCACTGTTTCCTTGTCTGTCACTCTAGCTGAATCTTGTTCACAGCCCCATAGATTGGTCACTGCTGGGTGTTTATGAAGCAGCGTGATGACGATCTGAGAAACAATGACAGGGTAATGTCACCCTTGTCATGTTCGCTTTAAATCATGCATTCACACCCAGAGAGACGGTTGCACTGAAACTGAATTAGCCTGCACCCTAAAACAAAGAGCAAAAAGAGAACACAGATCCATGTTTGTTTTAATTTAGATTTGAAAAAGATTTGCATGATGACAGATGGAGTTACAGTACAGTGTATAGACTGGCTAAAGAGGCTCAAATGTAATGAATGACAGGTGAAGGCGGGGTTTGGTGCTTTGCTCCGCCCCTCCACTCAGGTAATAAGCCTGAAGCCCGCCTTTTCTGCAGTCAACATGATTGATCTGACAGCCAGGGGAGGAAAGGAAGAGAAGGGGACAGAGAGAAAAGATGAGACAGAGGAGAAGAAAGAGACAAATCAGGAACCAGGCCTTGAGAGGGGATAAATTGCCCCATCGGTGGCAGCGCGCTGTTTGCGAGATAATAAACAGACTCCTCGGCATCATAAATCCACCCAGCGTGGCACGGTGAATCTCGGTGACCTCACACATCTCTTCATGTCAAAAAAAAAAAAAAAAAAAACAACACTAAGATACACTTCATACCCTGTAGAGCTCTAAATGCCCCCTCTGCACTCATCGTACGCCGTAGTATCTCTTTTCCCAGTAGTGGGACATGCAGTGAAGGCCAATGGCAGAAAAACACTCTTTACTACTTTAGAGATGCCACACAGGACCTGAACTATAGGACCTGAGGGATATTATGTAATGGTAGGTATATGGAGCACACACAAGTTAATTTAAAGCTTGTGTGCAGACAATAATGCATAAATCATGATGGCTTTTTGCAGTGAAAATACCATTATGTAAGCATTGTGCAAGTGATCTTCAGGCAAGATTCTGTGTACTCAAATAAAACAAAAACTGGGTGAAACATGCGAATTTGAGTAGAGGGTTTAAAACTTTTTGATGCCAGGGATCCAAAATAGAATGATCGTTTTGCCTGTGTGAGGAAAATTAGTATGGTATTAAAATTTTAATATTGATCTTGACGTACTAAATACAAAAGGAATTGTTAAAATATCTTATTTTTTTAAAATAAATTGTAATATAATAATTAAAAATTATATTATATAATATATAAAATTACTTTTTTTAGGACACAGCTGCTAAACGNTCAGATACAAAAGCTGCTAAACGCCACCTCCATCAAAAATGAGATAATGATATTGGGCCAATGCTCTCCGCAAATAGTATACGTTCATCAAATACTTTCACTTCAAATATGCTAAATCCCAGCGTCAGCCCATTCAGAAATACCAGATTGTTGCCAGAAACCGCTAAACGACACTTCCCTTTGTCAGCAAAAGCCTTTAAGTAAATTGGAAGATGCCAATCGAATCATATGATTTCAAGACATATGACGGTGCGCGTTTCAATTGCAGAGCTGCAAGTTTTTATCATGTTTTGTCCATCATTACAGTGGCATTGACAGGATTTCGCGAGAAGCAAGTAAACCCAAACTGACGGAAACGGGCATTTTACTATGTCTTGTTGTCAAAAGAGGTGGACTTAGAGGTTTTTGCAAAAAAAAGCACACATGGACTTAGCTGGTTTTAGAGCAAAAAGAAAATAAGGCATTTCAATAACTGACTAACAACCTTTTCACTGCCATTAAAGTGAAATTACTGAACCTAAACATAGGAGCCTGGTAAAAAATGATAATTTAAAAGAAAATATGTCAGATGAACTCTTCATACACACACACATATGTATTACAGTATGAATTCCCCAAATTCTCAGGTTAAAATGATTCACTGTGTGCACCTGACTTCAAAATCCCACAATCTCCACACTCCGGACAAACCGTGCTATCCCATTCCCCTCTCGCAGCCAAATTCAGCTAGACTCAGAAGAGAGAGAGGGAGCGAAAGAGAGGGAGCTGGTGAAAATTGAATAAATGCCAGTCGACAGTTGGGGGGTTGTAAGCTGGAGATAAAGATTGCTTTTCGTGTCGTTTGCCACCCGGATCTCCCTCGCTCCGCTGGAGGCAAATTGATTACGTGGAGAGGTTGGGAAAGGGTGGGGGAATATGTAGATTGCTGTGGCCCTCAGAGCAGGCAGACGGGTAAAGGGCATGATGGATTTCCATTTCCATACATGAAGAGCGGAGGACGAGTCAGGAGAGGGGGCACGGCAATGCGGCCACAGGGGAGGGAGAGAGAGGGGAGTGCGGCGGTGGGTTCCAATCTCACACACACTCACCCGCATCCACTCAGACATCTGCCTAATGCTACATCTTAAATAGCTTTCCCCATTTTACATGCACTCAAGTCTCATTTGGTGCAGAATGAAACGCTATCATTAAAGGGAGATTTACTACAAATTGCCACAAATTCGCCATGTCACTTCCAATGATCTGTGTGTGCTAGCATGTGTTGAGCGGAGCCCCGCCTGGGAGGAAGTATACAGGGAAGGAAGACGGCAGCAGTTACCCAGAGTTCCACACTGATAGAAGGAGCACCAACAAAGCAATGCTGTGACTGCTCTGTGTACTTCAGGATTGTCTAAATTTTATCCAATATTGTGAATGCAAATGTTGTAGATTAGTTAAAATGGGATCATTTCAAGTTTACAGTAGATGTTTAGACAAGATGTAAAATTCCCATGATGACCAACACCATGATCTAACCAGATACTATGTGATAAAGTGTTCATTTTTATGATTGCTTGTTTTATTTTATTGCCAAGCTGTATGCCTTACTTTCTTCAGCAGAACACAAAAGAAGATATTTTGAAGAATGTTTCAACTGTTTTGTCCATTTAAAGGGATAGTTCTCCCAAAAATGAAGATTTTGTTATTATGTACTCACCCTGAAGTTGTTCCAAACCTGGACGAGTTTCTTTATTCTGTTGAACACAAAAGAAGATATTTTAAAAAATGTTGGTAAATAGACAGTTGGTGGTACCCATTGACTTTTATAGTAGGGAAAAACATTCTAAGGAAGTCAATAGGTGCCGTCAATTGTCTGGTTACCAATTTTTTTTTAAATATCTTCTTTTGTGTTTAGTAGAAGTAAGAAACTCATACCGGTTTGGAACAACACAAGGGTGAGAAAATGATGACAAAATTTTCATTTTTGGGTGAACTATCCCTTTAATGACAGTCAGTGGGGACCAAAACAACATTGGACACCATAAAATTTCACTGTATACTGTAGATAAATAACATTTTTCAAGAATATCTTCTTTTGTGCTGCATAAAAAAAAAAAAAATGCAAACTAAATTTGGAACAACATGAGGGCGTATGTAAATGCTATCCCTTTGAAGTTTTAACATAAAAAAACGAATCTGATTGGCTGCGATTTTGAGAAATTGTGCAACAATTTAAGCATGGGCAAAGAAAATATTTGAGTATGTTTAGGAAAAGATGTAATAGAATATTATAACTAGTGAATATTCTCCTAGTTAATCTAATTTTACCCACCTAACCTCACCTAAATCTCTCATTTCTCTTTTAGTCCATCTCTCTCCTTCTCTATGTCCTAAATCAGTATTAAGCGATTGGACTGCCTATAGCCCAGGAAAATAACTCTTGTGGCTATAAGCAGGGGTTAAAAGGAGTGCAGGAAAGGCTAAATCATGGGCCTGTAATGCCGAGCGGCATCCAACCCTGACAGACCGGGAGCAATGATGCAATTTCCTTAAATAACCACCACCATCAAACAGGCAGAGGCGACAGAGGCCCAGAGCCATGTCAGTGTCCACAGTCACTGCCCGCAGGGGAGGGCGGCCCACTGCCCTTTATTAATTATTAAAAGATAACTCCTCACCGCCGTGTGATGGATAACACTCGTGCAGGAAAGACATCCTGCTGAGAATTAATATCTCCCTCTCTCTTTCTCCCTGTGTTCCCGTTTGAAGCCCAGCAGCATAATCTATTAAAAAAAGGAAAAGGGAGATACGCAGCACAGATTCGCAGCTTGAGGTCTATGACATGTCTGTGACCTATACATTCAAATGACATTGTTTCTTGTTATTGCTAATGTTCCTTTGAGCTCACAGTGTGAGACTTCCTGTCTGGGTTGGGCGAACGGTGTGTGAAAACACAGCGTTTTAACCTGGTCAAGTTGATGTACCAGCAGCAGGGTCCTGGGCCATTGCTCCAGGCTGCTTTGGCCTGTCTGAAGTTCTCAGGCAATGGATGAATGATGGGTACTGTGCTGGATCTCTGTGATCATCTCACCATGCTTAACCTGGCCACATGAAAGGCCTAAGCGCATGTGGGCTGATGGATGACAGGGAGAAAAAGCACCTGCATTACACCAGTAGCAGGTGTCCTCACTGCTGATTTTTAGAGCTAACTCTTATGTGAGGGAGCGCAGCCAATGTGCTTCATTTGTTTGGGAGACAGTGACAAGAACTGATGGAGCTGTCAGTAGACGGCAGGTATAGATGTGCGAGTCTACCTGATGTGCATGTGGGTGAGCCTCTCCATCTCCTGCTCCATGTGCTCCTGGAGTTCTCCTGGACGCAGCAGCACCTGACAGATGGGGCAGATGGGAGCCTGACTGTCATAGAGTGACACCTTCTTCTTACCTAAGAGAAAAACAGAAAGACAGAAAAAGACAAGAGAGGATGAGGTTTATTTATCATCATGAAAAAATTTGGGAAATTTGGGAACAGACAGACGTCAAAGATGAATTAAGAACTCTTTATTTTTTATTGCTAACATTGAAGACACCTGATGATAACAAGCAGAATCACTGAAGGAAAGAGAAACACAAGAACTGCAACTGACTTCAGCCAACGCCATGGATGAAATCAACTTAAAAGACATTAAATCTCTCTTATTACTAACCAGACTGACTTTTTTCATTCTTCTACAGTTCTTTTTGAGAATTAATAGAGGTTTAGATGTTGATGTTTTATTGAAAATGTTTGGTCACTATTGTGGTGATCAGTGTTTCATTTAGTTGGGCAGTTTGACTCATGCTTTTTACGTCAGTTTGTATTTTTTTTTTGCTAAAGCACATAATTTGTTGACATCTGTCTGTTATTCCGATATTTTTGATTAAATTTTACTCATTTTAAATGGTTGACTTTAGTGGTTTAATTCTAACTCAATTCTTATATGCTGAATTTAAATAATAATATTGCTTGTAATCTGTTTTACTGAGTAGATATAGCAAATTACTTTTTACAGTTTTGGCAACTAAAAGAAATAAGTTTAAGTTTAACTAAAAACTGAAAAAAAAAAATAAAGCTAAATAAAAATATTAATGAAACCAAAAATAATAAAAATGACAAAAACATAAAATAATAAATATGAATTATTATAGTATTAATAAATACTATAATATACTGTAATACAAACTATACACACACAAACACACACACACACACACACAAACTAATATAAATAAAACTATTATAGTACATAATTTTTAATAGTACTTTTTGGGGAAATCACATAAGAACACCCCAGAAAACGGCAGCATTGGCTCAGTTTATATATAGTAAATTTCGAGATGAGCACGGGTCAGATGAGTGTTCAAAGTCTTATTCCCTCTCTCTGGACTGTGTGGATTAAGTGGCTCAGATTTCTGCCGAAGGAGAATCCGTCATCCTCGGCCTCCTGTCTCCTGCTCCCTCATTAAACCAGATCCACAGCTCCGCACAGACAGTTACGCCACTGAGCTTGTGACACTTCAGCTGTATCTCGCACACACACTTCATACACTTATCAGCTCACCAATGGACAACATTTCATCAGACACTGTAACACAAAGAACCATTATTCTCAGTTATTGTGAAATGCACAGTGAATTAAACAATAAGGTAGCCAAAGTGACTTCAACAGCTACAAATATAGGACCGCTGATGATTTGGAATCTTTTTATAGTATATTGAAATAAACACAAACAAGCTGGCATGTGTACGTGCGTTCACATCTGAACACATGGCCGTGTTTATTTTTGTGAAAGTCCATCTGTATGGGTGGGTGGGTGTGTGTGTATCAAGGCTGCCTGTGAGTAACTAACACATCTTTTGCATGTGAATTATCTAACGTGCAGCTCTGTAAATGAGCGAAAAAACATTTCCTGTTTCACTCTGCTATCTCCTAATCTCTCAGTTCTGGAACTAGCCAATCAAAGCGACTATTTTTAGCCCCCTAGGACAATAGATCCTCCCTCAAACAGGATATCCTGGATGAACTCACAGTTACCAACAGACTACAGCTGTAAGCAGCTGTCCTGCTTACCTAACTCAAAGCGCAAACATATACACAAACAGGAAGTGAGGAAATCACATTTTGGAAATTCCACCTTTGGAAATTCTCTGAAATGCACACATACTAGATCATTGAACTAGCATTAGCTTTGTTTAGATAATGGGAATGCTTAATGCTTGTGCAAAACTCACTGCCATAATGCCAGTGCCAAATTATTGTAGGATTTTTTGAATGGTTGATAGTGTTGCTATACGGTTGCTAGGTCAAAAAAGCTTTAGTTAGAACTACTAAAAAACAGTATATAGTTAGAGATCACATCTTGCTATCTTTAACTGTCACTTCTCTAATAACTTGTTATTTAATGTTCTTAACGGACATAAAGATGTACACAATGGTTTCCATTGCACACAGGGAAAAGGCAGATCCACTGTGTCCAATTATCAAAGTGTGTAACAAACATCTGATGGTTTCAGTTTGGTTCGAATGTCTGGGAGGCAGCTATTGATCTGTTGCAGTAGGGGTTAGTGAGCGTCTTTTCTCGAGATGATGAGGTAACTTGAGGGCAGGCTGCAAACAGATGTACAAACACACATAGACACACAGAAGTGGGGCTGTAATCCTGGTTCTTCTCTCTACATAAAGCCCTGGGCTCAGTATGAGCCTGTCCTTGACTTCAGAGGGCACTGTTGTGTTTGACAACACATGATGTGTGTGCCGTTAGAGAGGGTGATGATCGCTAACAGTCCAGTCTATGCACACACATACTAACGTAGAGAAACATGCGCGTAAAAACACATGTAAACGCTCACACACACATACACGCATATATGTGGCAAAGTCCCTCCGGGGGAACATATCCTCTGCTCACATATTGGCCTGTCAGAACTATTTCCTGCAAGAGCACAGATTCATCAGTGAGGAGCTAGCAGGGTCAGTGTTAGCATCCCAAAACTCCCCCTCCCACCCCCATACATCTCTCCACCTCCTCCCTCTCCTCTCCCCAGTCATGCGTGCCTACGCATACCCATCCCCTATTCTCCAGCACCACTACTTAACAGCCCCACACTCTGGACACTTTAAGTGACTTTGAAAAATAGGTAATCGATTACAATTCTGTGTGTCTCTGTTTCTCTCACCACCCTTTTCTCACTCGCCCCCCTCTCCCCTTCCTCCCTCCCTCCCTGTCTCTGTCCAGCAACATCCTGCACATCTATTTCTCATTTTCTGGCCCTTTATTTGTTTTCCGTGCTCTCCCCTGTCTTATCTCCTCTCACCTTTTTCTTTCTTTGTTTCTTTCTTTCTTTGTTTGTTTGTTTGTTTGTTTGTTTGTTTGTTTCTTTCTTTTTCATGTCATAAAACAATACTGTTTTTTGACATGTACCAGCTGACATAGATGTGAATATTGAATTAAACTAAACATTTTAAAAAAAAATTATTTATTTTTATTTATAATTATTTGTTAATAGTAATTTATTCATGTGATGGCAAAGCCATTAATTCAGTCTTTATTGTCACATAAAAATTCATTTATTCATAAAATATTCTAATAATATTTACTATATATATTAATATACTAATTATATTTCACAATATTACTGTGTGTGTATGTGTGTGTGTGTGTATATATATGATACATATATATGATTACTGTACATACATACATAAACCTATCTCATAAACTGACCCTGGACCACAAAACCAGTCATAAGGGTCTTTTTTTTTTTAATTGAGATTTATACATCAAATAAATACTCAATAAATAAGCTTTCCACTGATGTATGGTTTGTTAGGATAGGACAATATTTGGCCCAGAAATAACTATTTGAAAATCTGGAATCTGAGGGTGCAAAAAAATCTAAATATTGAGAAAATCGCCTTTAAAGTTATCCAAATGAAGACCATAGCAATGCATATCTACTCACAAAAATACATTTTTCATATATCTATGGTAGGAAACTTACAAAATATCTTCATGGAACATGATCTTTACTTAATATCCTAATTATTTTTGGCATAAAAGAAAAATCGATAATTTTGACCCATTCAATGTATTGTTGGCTATTGCTACAAATATACCAGTGTGACTTATGACTGGTTTTGTGGTCCAGGGTCACATATGATTTATTTCTTGCATGTTCTTTATTATATACTATGTTTTGCAATTTCTTTCTATCTACGGTATACCCATCATCCCCACATCTCCCTTTCTCTCTCTCCTCCTCTCTTCAGCAGCGGTCAGCTTTATTGCCCTGACAAGATAATTTGAGTCGTGCCAAAGCAATCACCGTCTGCAAGAGTAAACAAAGAGAGGTCCAGACCCATTCTACAGCAGATAAATCTCCAATCCAACTCTTTTTCTTACTCTTTCTCTCTCATGTGGCCATTTGCAACATGAAATCCGACAACCTGACATATGTGTTTGTGTAGGAATGACGTGTCTACAGAGTCATTATCATACAGCTCTGTTTATTCTAAAACTCTTTTATGTTTACACATTGTTAAATGTTATAATCTAAAATGTGCATGAATGGAACATGAATGCCAATGTAAATTGTGACTGTATCAATGCACTTTCTCTATTTTCTAGTGTATTTCAATTTGTTTCTTTCCTTTTTTGACTGTTGACATGTCAGATGGTTTACTGACAGAGTGTTACTCTGACTCTGTTATGTGTGCATGATGGGATCTGTTAACAGAGCATGTGATTGTATGTATGTGTGTCCCTCTGTCTGTGTGTGAAGAGAAAATGAGTGTGTGCCTCTTGAAACTGGCTCTTTAATTCATCCGTACACAATCAATGGGCTCAGTAATGGAGTCATGATGGTTTGGTCAAGCGCTTGTCGGGACCTTAACCACCTCCCTGTCACTTGTCTCCCTGAAAACACACACCCACACTCACTCACAAACAGAGAGAGCTGGTCATTTGGCAGCTTTGATGTTAATACAAGATGGAGAGGATTCACACAATAGAACACAATATATCATCTGTCTGTCAGCACTGTTTGATGAATGCTTATAGAGTAAAAGGATGAGTGGACATGGGTTTGCAAATACCTGAGGCCATGTCAAAGCTTCACATATATCCATGTGAGTGTGTGTTAGTGTATAGGCCTAATGTTTTTCCTATAGACCACCCCATTATGTGTGCATGCAGTGTGGTGTTGGTGTCCACATCGTCCCCAGAGAGGATTGACTAATAGAGACAGCCAGTGATTAATCATGTCTCCCCTGTGAGGGCTGGAGGGACACACACACAGTCCTTCAGCCCTGGACACACCCTCACAAACACATTATTTGTTATACTTTTGTATATATCGTATATATTGTATATATCTGTATACTTTATACATTTCTAACAAGATCTGTACACTTTTATGTCTATATAAATATATACAGAAATATATCTTATGTCTATATAAATGAAGATTAAAGCATAACTGAAATATAAAAGAGAAAAATGAGAAATACAACATGTATATAAATGGCTCTAAGAATAATAAAAAATTGCAAATTCTGGTTAAATGCAGATTTTTAGTATTTTTATTTTAGAAAATATAATATATGTGCTGATTTTAGTAATATTTTTAGCAAATAGTTATCAACAAACATTTTATGTTATTTATACACATATATATATATATTAATTAAATGGCTCTGAAAATAATCCAAAATCTTTAGTAAAATTCTAGTTTTTAGTAATGGAAGAATATACCCATATTAATTCAGTGTTACAACTTTACCAGTCATCCCAATTTACTAAAAAAGCACCATGCACTTAGACCACATGTGGTCTCTAAAGCATCCCATTCCTCTTGTCCATTTCTTATTCTTCCCTCCATCTCTCTGTTTCCTTCTTTCTCTCTCTAAGGGAGTGAGTGATGGCTAGCAGAAGACAGAGAGATAAATCCTGAGGCATGGAGGGGGTTTGGCGCATGCTGCTTGTCAGCGTGTTAAAGATGATTAATGTGGGATGCCCCCCTGTGCCGGACCCCTGTGTGGAGAAAGGTGGGGACTCCGTTTAATCTGAAGGGCCGGCGAGACCAGCGCGCAGAGCGGGGCAATAACAAGGAAATAGGACTGACAGAACTTTTTAGTGCTGAGATTTCTCACCTAAATGCCATGCTGTGAGAGAGAGAGAGAGATGCCTTTGACAGCTCTGACTGAGTGCTGGCCTGATCTTCTCTAATTTGCCAAGATGGATGGCTCTCTCTCACTATCTCACTCTGTCTTCAAAAATCCCCTCTTTTTCCCCTCTCTTAGCCATAGCGCACCTTTATCACAGTACATTCGCTCACCCGGACCTCCATTCTGATAGCACAGCTAATGAGGGCCAGAGCCAGCAGCCTCTCTCGGCATTAGACATCCCCTAATTATTAAAAGCACTTTCATCACACGTAACCTCTCGCTAACCCCACTGATAGCACAATTACACACTGGACGGCTGAGTTAGCGCATGCTAATATCTTAATAGCGTCAAAATTTGCTGCCTTGGAGAAGGCAGAATCGGGCTAACTTGGCCGCTAGCTGTGTGGTGATGTAGCATTTGCCTCTAGCTGCCTCTGACACTCCTTGTATGTTGTTTTACAAGCCGTTGTGTAAAAAAAAGACAGAAAAAGAGCTCCACAGAAGCCGCCTCAAACGCACGCTCCCCTGGTAGCTGGCAGCCCGCCATCGGCAGCTCCGGCTGGGGCTGTTAGCTGTCTGTCTCTCTTCTCACTTAGCCTCACGCAGCATAACTCAAACAGCATGCGCCTATTTATTTAACTGCTTCCAAATGCAGAAAAAAACCCTCCATGCTTACATATCTGTGTCCATAAAACCTGGCGCGGCAGATACTGTGAAACGTTTAGATAGAAAATTGACATATAACGTATGTAGGCATCTTTTAAAGATTTATAATGGTAGTAACACTCCACACATCACTGTTTGGGCAAGTCCCACCTTGACCTTTTAAACATTACGCTCATAATTGCAGTAAATTCACTCGTTCAGTGGGTTTAATGGTCTTCGTCTGGATTGCTAGGAGTCAAGAGTAAGTTTTTGAGTTTAGGTGTGTGTGCCACGTGTGTGAGTGTGTGCTTGGTGAACAAAACAGAGAGCTCTTAACGCATTGGCGAGAGAACAAAGCTGCCACTAATGGGAACAGGCAGAGAGCATGTGCCTTTTGAAACCTCTCTTTGCTTACAGTGTGCCCATGCTGAGCTAAAGATGGAGATGGTAAAGGAGTCCCCCCTCCACCTGGGAATGCCTAAATTCACTAGCACACCAGCTGCCTCCTGTAAAGCCGATCACTGCACCCACAGGTGCCCAACTGCACCATCCGCACTGCATGGGCATGAAAGTAAATGGATTAATGTACAACTTTTTGAGTTATTCTTCTTTGATCGAGAGGAATTAATTCTTTTTTTTTTTTTTACTTAGCTAGTCTAAGCTGTTTTGTTTATCAAACCGTGTGGTAAAAATAATTGGTCAAACAGGGTGGTCAAAAAAAATCCTCTAGATCAAAAAACTTAAAAATTGCACTTTAAACCATATTTTTGTGTTTTGACCACCCTGTTTGACCAACAAAAGAGCTTAGACTAAGATGGTTCAGCCAACAATGGTGTAACCATCAGCTAAGAAAGTTCATAATGTGACCAGCTTAGCTGATGATTGGTCAAAACCATTGCTGGTAACCAGAATATGCTACATTTTGGGCACTTTTATACTGGTTTTGCTGGTCACCCAGCATTTTACCAGCAATATACAACTGGTCTAAAACCCATTTAAGCTGGTCCAAACTGATCTAAGCTGTTTTCAGCAACATTCTAAAAAATGCTGGGTTGTTTCAACCCAAATTTGGGTCAAATATGGACAAACCCAACTGTTGGGTTAAAAAAATAATTAAAAAATTGAACCCAACTGTTGGGTTTGTCCATATTTGACCCAAATTTGGGTTGAAACAACCCAGCATTTTTAAGAGTGAATACAATTTTAATACAAAAGACCTCTGAAATAAGAGAAGTTTGGTTTCATGACTGATCACTGGATTTAATGCTTTCACTGATGAAACTAGTTACTCACTTTGACCAAGACCACCAGAAGGTCCCCACCACCACCCAAAAAACTGTCCTCTTCTTTTCTCATTTCTCATTACCAGAGCACGGCGTTAAACAGGTTTTCCAAGCATGCATCAAGTGTTTACGTCTGCCTCATTCTCTCTCCTCTTGCCTTTAAGCACGCCAACATCAGTAAACAGTGAAATCTCTCAGCCTCTTACCGAATGTAACCACATTACGCTGTCTGATAACGTCGTCAAATAATGCCCGATAAGAGGAATTTGATTTGATTCAGGGCCTTTTTCCCCTCCCTTTCAAACGCTTCTCTTTTCTTCTCCTTGCCTTAAGGCGACACACACACACACACACACATCTCTTTATACTCTGCATCTTCGAAAATGACACAGCCTTGCATGCGCAATCAAATAAATCCAGCGAGCCTGTCAGCCTTCATTTTTTCACCTCCCCTCCTCCCTAAATCAGAGCAAGGTGAGCCGCTACAAGTCATCTCCATAATGGGAAATATGTGCTTTATAAGCAAAAGGAGGGGAATTAGACTGATAATGGGACCGGCCCAGACTGTCCATGTGTCTATGTGTGTGTGCGCTTTTTTACTTTATTGTAAGTGAGCAGAGGAAACCCTAAGCAGGCTGGACAGTTCCTAGGCTGATTACTCAGGGTTAGGTGAAAAAAGAGGGGAGAGGATGAGAGAAGAAGGGAATGAGGCATTGCGCCTCATTCGAGAGGACGTCTGATGAAATGGAACGAGGTCATCCTCGGTTTGGGACCTGACGAGCGTCGGCGTTGGCGTCTGTGCTAACCGTGCACGGAGGCCGATCACCGCTGACAGTGATGCATTGTGCTGTTAAACAGCAGCTCCTCACGCTACCGATCACACACACACACACACACATATACTTAGGGTGTCACGTTTAAAAAGGCAAATGCAATCAGCACCTGAGAGAGGAGTGGGACGAGGGGAGTGGTTTCATGTCGGTATCGTTCAGTCAGTGGAGAGGAGTGTTTGGCTAAAAATGATGTCGGTTTGATGCGTATAATCAGCATATGTGTGGGGTGTGCAGGCAGTGATGTGGAAAAGCAAGCCAGTTATTAGGGCCAGATTCATAACGGTGCTTATCAGAGGGGAGGAGACTTGATTATCCGAACACACAAACAACTTTAAGGACTTTTTAAAGGGCATGATGGGAAATTGTTTTGCTAGTTTGTGTATGGCAGGGTTATGCAAAATAAAAAATTCTAGAACTGGCTCCTTTTCAATTAATAAGTGTGAATTTGAATTAAATTAGTCACGCACCACAGGTACACTACTGTTCAAAAGATGTTCTTAAAAAAATTAATACTTTTATTTAGCAGGGTTGCATTAAATTTACAGTATTAAGTAAAGACATTAATAATGTTACAAAAGATTTCTGTTTTAAATAAATGCTATTCTTTGAACTTTCTACTTATATCAAAGAATCCTTAAAAAAATGTCATGGTTTCCACAAAAATATAAAGCAGCACAACTGTTTTTAATATTGTAATAATAAGAAATGTTTCTTGAGCACCAAATCAACCAATATTTCACAATTTTACTGTTTTTACTGTATTTTCTATCAAATAAATGCAGCTTTGATAAGCACTTATTTCAAGAACATTTGTGTCCCTGGACCACAAAATTAGTCATAAGGGTCAATTTTTTGAAATTTTTTGAGATTTATACATAATCTGAAAGCTGTATAAACAAGATTTCCATTGATGTATGGTTTGTTAGGATATGACAATATTTAGCTGAGATGCAAATCTGGAATCTGAGGGTGCAAAAAAAATCTAAATATTGAGAAAATTGCCTTTAAAGTTCAAATGTAGTCCTTAGCAATGCATATCCACTCACAAAAATAATTTTTTTATATATTTACAGTAGGAAATTTACAAAATATCTTCATGGAACATGATCTTTACTTAATATCCTAATGATTTTTGGCATTAAAAAAAAAAATCGATAATTTTGACCCATACAATGTATTGTTGGCTATTGCTACAAATATACCAGTGTAACTTATGGCTGGTTTGTGGTCCAGGGTCACATTTAAAAAATCGTACAAACCTCCAACTTCTGAATGGTATTGTACATTCAAAGTTTGTCTTGCTTTTCTAGTTCATATTAATTCTACTTCTTTACATTCAAATTGCATTGTTTGCTGCCTTCATTCAAATTCAGGAATTGATTCAATTCTAAATGCTGCACAATCCTAGTGTATGTGTGGGGAAGATGGTGTGCACAAGTTTAAGAGTGACTGTGGCTTGCTTTGGAGAGCATGTGGGTTTACTTTGAGGGTCTTATTGTGGTAAGTGTGTGTGTTTGGTTTGAGTGTATGGTGTTCAGGATAAGACTTGTGTCGGTGGGTGTGAGCGCTCACAGTAGTGACAGCTGTTTATTCAATCAATCACCTTGTGGATGGCACAGCAGAGTGAAACGGCTGGAGATTGAGTTTTGCCTCACAGGGGAAAATGGAGCAAATTAATAGACCATTACCCAGGCGCTGACCCAGGAAATGAGGGTGACACTGCAGGGTTAGATTTGGCAGCTTGCTTACCTCGCTCGCTCTCCCTCTCTTTCTATCTCTCTACAGTTCTTACAAAAGGCGAAAGCCTCAGTCCCAGCACCCCTTGCTCCTCCCTAGGGGTAAGGACCATAACGACTCTGGCTTTGTGACTGAGAGGAGGCAGGGAAGGGCACTTCTCTGCTTAAATATGGATGGATTTGCGCAGCTCAATGAAATCATGTGTTTGTCTGAACAGGTGGGCTGTGTTTGCTGAGTGGGCAGGGTTGAGTCCCTGAGGACGTCATCCCTGTTGGGCTTTGCACACGTGGGCGAAAGTTTTTCATTGAGGGTCATTCGTCAATGGCCAAAATGCCTAGTGTCCAATTATATGTGCAGTGACTGTGAGAGTGCTCAGACACTTACTGTGCTACTCATTTCCCATAGCTGAATATGGGTGACCCAGAAACCTGCCCAAAATATTCAGGCCAGGAGGTCAAAGGTAATTTCAGCAGTCCTTTTGTGCTCAGCCTACTCAGACAGCACACAAACATCTCCAAGATGTCTTAAAGGGTTAGTTCACCCAAACTTTCTGTCATTAATTACTCACCCTCATGTCGTTCCAAACCCGTAAGACCTTCGTTCATCTTCAGAACACAGGTTAAGATATTTTTTGATAAAATCCGAGGGTGTCTGAACCACACATAGGCAGCAACGTCATTGCACCTTTTGAGGTCCAGAAAAGTAGTAAAACATGGTTAAAATATACAATGTGACTAAAGTGGTTCAACCTTAATGTTACGAAGTGACAAGAATCCTTTTCATGCGCAAAAATAACGACTTTATTCAACAATTTGAACGTTATCATACTTAGTGAATGACCATGTTTACGTCCGAAAGCAGACTCAGTACTGGCAGAAGCTGAACACGTGAGCAGCACGACACATACGTGATGCTGACGCAAGAGTCGGCCAACAATGAGTCAACATTCGGATGTAAACAAGGAAGCCTGCACTGAGTTCACTACATATAACAATGGTTCAAATTGTTGAATAAAGTCATTATTATTGTTTTATTTTTGCACACAAAAAGTATTCTTGTCACTTCATAACATTATGGTTGAACCACTTTAGTCATGTTGTGTATTTTAACCATGTTTTTACAACTTTTCTGGACCTCAAAAGGTGCAATGACGTTGCTGCCTATGTGTGGTTCAGATACCCTCTGATTTAATCAAAAATATCTTAATTTGTGTTCCGAAGACAGCGTCTTAAACAAGGTCTTACATGTGTGGAACGACATGAGTAATTAATGACAGAAATTTCATTTTTGGGTGAACTAACTATTTAAAGAGTGCTTCTTTTAGAAAACATCTGTTGTGTACAAACATCTGGTAAACATCTTTAAAAAGCACTTTTACATTCATTCAAAGTCACACATCTTAAAAACATTTTCTAAATGTCTATTTATTAAAATCTGACAGGAAACGTCTTTTAGCTTAGCAAATGCTCCAGAAAAACATCTTTCAGTTGAAAACACACAAATCAAGATGTCTCTGAGATGTATCTGTGCTATTAAGGCAGCATATAATCAAGTAAACAGGAATGATAATAATGCAATAAATAATGCTATAAAACTCACACATAAGGTCCGTCCCAATTTGCATTTGTGCATTACTATACAACGTTTTTTAGTATAAAATAGTATAATTTTGTATAAAAGACAAAATAACCTGATAAAATTCATACACTACACGGATGAGTACATAGTGCATTAAGTACATATGGTACAAGTGCATAGTAGCACTTTATTTTACAGTCCTGTTCCCCATGTACATACTACGTACTTATTACTGTAATTGCAACAACTGGGTAATAACTAGGTACTAACCCTAAACCTACCCCTAAATCTATCCTTAACCAATGTTTCCCAGTACTTTCTTAGGTAAGTACACTGTAAGTACACATAACTGCACGTACTGTAAAATAAAGTACAATTGAATGATAAAGGTAATGCTAAGACTGCTAACTCACACATTCGAAGTCTGTTGAAGCGTGAATGTAAAACAATACACTTTGTGTGCCATGACCAAATGTTGATACAATAGCAAAACTTCAAAAAAGTGATTTTAATAAGATTTGGTTTGTGTAAAAAAAAAAAAGTAATAAAGAAAGGGCATATCTAAAGATTAAAAAAAAGACAGACAAAAGCTTGGCCAGATGGCATATATTGCACGCTGAGTGCTCAGGGTTGTAACTGATGCCATGTGCTGCCTACTTTATGCTTGTCCATTAGTGGGCTTGTACACACACACACAAGCACTGTTTCCTAAATAATGCCTAACCATAATTGATAGCACAAAGCCACCAATAACCTCTACAGGTTTCTTTTCATCAGTACACTGCCGTCGGTGTGCCCCTCTCACGTTCTCTCTCTCTCTTTTCCTTCCTGCTCTCATATGCTTGTGAGGGGGAAATAATTACCAGAGCCAATTTACTGTTTATACTCTGATGTTTTAACTAATTACCACTAATGGTGACAGAACAGCAGCCAGTGAAGTTAATTGAATTTAGACGGCAGGGCTGCAGGTCCATCTGAATAGAGCCTCTCAGGAACTGTCATAACCGACCGCCCCCCACTTCTGCCTGCGTTAACACCCCTGCCTGTCATCGCTTACACATGCACACACGCATAATGTCTAATGCATAAACACAGACAACTCACATTCACACGAATCGCCTGCCCACTCCACACCAACTCCCTTTCATTCCTGTATAACCTCATATTATAGGTGAATATAGATGTCTTATTAGCATCTGAGGCTGACATATGTACTAACGTCAATTGTCAGATCATTTTTATGATGAAAATTAAATGCTGCGCAAAACATCAAAATAACCAATCAGATGCTGCGCACTTGCATAAAGTTCTCTGTCACTCATGTCACCTTAAATCTGAAACTTTTATTAAAGTCGTGATGTAACAGAAGTAGGGACAGATCCTTTCTTCCACATTTTGACATAAATCCGAATTAAACGGATTATGGAAAAAGAAATAAATGTAGGACCGGGACTTGGTTCTACCAATTGGTTGTTGATTGAATGGAAGCATTGGATTGGATGAAGAAAAGGGCGAGTTCGGTTTTCATCATTAGAAAGTCTGTTGTTTAACCAGAAGTTTGAGTTATGATATTTTAATTATAAATTACAAGCTGAAATAAAAAAAAAATAACAAACATATGCATAAAGGAATTGTTCACAACAAGATGCGTTTAGAAAATAGATAGGTGAACTTAAAAAATGATTGATTTCCAAGTGGCTTTGTCATTGCAAATCTCCATCCATGTGAAAGACGGTTTAAGACGTCACGTCTGGTTAGGACAATCTGTGTCAATCACCTTAAACTGGTATTTCTGACTCCTGTTGTCCTGGTTAGCCTTAGCTTGGCCCCTGACTCAACACATCCTGCATCCGCAATTTGGAAGAGCCAAGACAAAAAAAAAAGTCGTAAAAGAGTCGCCTAATACACTAAAGGCTTAATGATTTGAAAGTTACAAGAGAAAGTGCTGCGGGCCGTCACCGTCAATCATATCTAGTACCACCGTATACGCCAAACGGTCTGGCCGCTGAGCTCACTCTTCGCATGCGGCATGGACGCTCCCTGGCGATTTTGAGAGCGCGTGCAACGGTTAACCTCTTTCCCCCTGCTTCGACCCTGAGCGCATGAGACATATTCCTTTTTACACGCGTTAACCTGCTGGCCTCCTCCGCAGTAGATCAGATCAATGGAGCTGAGCGCCGAGGTGTAGTCACGGCCCTGGTGCGGAAACCGACTTTGGCTCCGAGGCTGTGATTTGAATATGGAACCCGGCGAACATGCTGTAATCTCACCCGCGACAGCTCAGTGTATTGAATGACTCTAAATTGATTTTCTGTTCGAAAAGCCACTTTTCTCATGTACTTGGCAATTGGAGTGCAGCCCTAAAGGAAGTTTCGGTCTCTGTTGCCTGCTTTAAGCCCTCAGTGCGGCACTCCTCTCGCCCTCCTGCCGCAGTCGCTCCAGCTCCTGTGTAGACGGAGTTTGAGGGATGGAGAAAGTGAGATGTGGATTGATTTGTCATCAGAGACGCTCCTGTGTCTGCCTGTCTGCAGCTTGTGCCCAAAGCGGAGAGCTGTGAGTCTAACCCTGCAGTACGACAACACAGCCATCTCTATTTATCTCTACCTCAACCACACACACACACACACATAAACACACACTCTTCTGGGCATTAGGGCCAGGGATTTCCTGTTCCTAGCTCCTGCTCATCTGTCAGCAATAGCAAGGAGCTGACACGAGCTAACACCTCCATTCCACAAACCATTTAGAGCCTAAGCCTCCCTCTCTCTCTCTCTCTCTCTCTCTCCCTCTTCGCCCTCTCACTTTCTGAGAACAGTTAACACGGCACCTGTCTGTGCTTCACAGGAGAGATTGGGAGAAATAAAGCTATCCAGCTGCCCTGAACACAAAAGCTAACTCACTACTGAGCTAATGATATTTTCTATCCCCTAACCTAAACCCTCACAAAATGGCGCCTTTAGATTTTAATTAAAACATTATTTAGTATGCTTATTAAGCAGAGACATTTCCTCATAATACAGGCAAAATACTGGCAAATTAAAACTAGGGATAAACAGATATTAAAATTCTGGTTGATGCAGATAGGATGATAATTACAATTATATGTTATAGTTGATAACAATGAATTGCCAATGCTACATTTTATACTACATCAAAAGTTTGGGGTTAGATTATTTTTTTTTTGACCGAAATTACAACTTTTATTCTGCAAGGATGCATTAAATTGGTCAAAAGTGAGAGTAAAGACATTTAAAATGTTACAAAAAATTATCTTTGAAATAAATTATGTGCTGTTATCTTTCTATTCATCATAGAATCCTGTAACAGTTATATATCTCTGAGGCACTTATATCTCTATAAGTTATATATATAAATATATATATATATAAAAGCAGCACAACTGTTTTCAACATCAATAATAATAAGAAATGTTTATTGAGTATCAAATCAGCATATTAGAATGATTTCTAAAGGTTTCATTGTTATCATGTGACAGCAATGCCTGATGAAAATTCAGCTTGATGGCAATCACAGTTCAAATGAATGCAGCCTTGGTGAGCATACCAGACTTCTTTCAAAAACATAAAAAATTATTACATACCCTAAACATTTGTCTAAATACATTTAAAATAAAACACTAAAATCAGTCATTTAAAATGCTACAACTGAATTTAGGCATCAAAGCATTATAATGTGCAGTATGAAAAATGGATATTCATTTTCGAGATTTGCCAAAGATTACATTTAACTGTGTAACGATTTAAGTGAACATTAGATAATAGCAATGGTAATCTAAAATGCAGAAATAGGGAAAATGAGCATGCACAATTAAATATCCAATATTGGCCAATATATTAAAAAGAAATGGAAAAAAAGAAGGCCCTAGAGCCAATACAGTCGAGTACATCTACCCAGTCAATTAATATCACACCCTCGCACAGTCACACATATCCCAGCATCCATTTCTATGTGTTTGTGTGTGTACTAATCTGTCAGAGGGAGTATGACTCAGAAATATGGCACAGGGGTCACGGCAGTGGAGCAGAAGGCTAACAGGAGTGTTGCTAGTTAGACGTCTCTCAGTACAAATGGGCTGTGATTTATCCTCAGCACAGCAGCACAACTGCATACAGCCTGACTTGCCCAGCCTGGTTTCTATCACTCTATCCTGTCATCTCTCCAAAGCTACTGTCAGTCCTGTACTCGGTCTCTCAATCTCTCACCCTCCCTTATACAGTGGGCCCAAATGGTATTTAAATAAATGTATTAAAAAGTTTAAATATTACGTTGTTTTTTTTTGTTTGTTTTTTTTAAAGTTCATCCAAATGTGAAAATTCTTCATCTACTCATCGTCATGTTGTTCCAAACCTGTATGACTTTCTTCTTTGGAACACAAAAACATTTCATTTAAATGTTTGTGTAGTTCTTGGTATGACACTTTTTTATATAATGCTAAAACATTCATACATTTGTAAGTGCAACTTAAGTTTCCAAATACTTTTTGGGGCCACCATTTCCCAAATGTAAACAAGACTATCAGAATGAAGCACAACTTTGGGAATTCTGAATTCACCATCATAGTTCTGAAGAGTGACTTCAGAAACAGATGTGTTTATTTCTTCAGAAGGTCTGTATGATGGATTGACAGCTCACCTGCATGTGAGGCCGGAGCCCATTACAGCTCTCAGGCTGTTATCAAGTCTTGTCACCGACAGGCAACACTCAACTAATCCTCCCACAGTGCAGCCATATCTATATCTTTAGCTGGCATACATCTCTTTCTCTCTCTTTCGGTTTCTCCTCTCAGCGGGCAGAACTGGCAGAAGGGTTTAATAAAGGCCATTGAACGAATGAGGGCTGAGCGTGGAGATGGTTATCTAGAGGAGTGGGTTTTAGAGCAGGCAAACCTCAGGCCACCCGATATGAAGAGACCATGGGGTCCTCGAGGGTCCCCCGGAGCCTCCATGAGAACAGCTCAATCAGACATGGCCGATTCCATCACAAACATGAGCAGGCCACCAGTGGACACCACAGCGATCTTATCCATGTCCATCTCTAGGGTCCAACATCACCAGCTTCTTCATCAGCTTTAATAAGGAGTATGTTATGACTTCTAACAGCAGAGGGGGGTGTTACCCCTCGGCTATGGTGTGTAAGTGAGTGGTTAGATGGCTGTTTAACCTTTAACCTTATGGACATTACTCATCCAGCATCTGCTTGCCCATGAGCAGAGCCCAAAATGAATATTTGACAAGCTCTAAATGCAAGAAAATGTTTTGGTGAGTATACAGAGTATTAGAGAATATTTTTCATTTTGCCAAAAATAAAATTATCAACACAAATATTAAGCTTCAAATATGTATGCATTATTGTCACATATACAGAAATTGAATATAGTTTTCAAACACTTTACAGTCTTCACTGCATAAATTATAAATTAAATATAGATTAATCCTTATTAAAGCTACAATTTTCTCTGTTACCTTTTTTTAGACATCATAGCAACTGGTTTATTAGACTGCTGTGACTTTAAGAGCTGCCGCTGCTGAACATGACGAGGATCTGACACGCATCTTACTTTCTCACAACTCTTTTAAGTTAATTTAAGACATTATTTAACTCATTTAAGACTGCTCTTAGGATACTCGACAAAAGTTCATTTTAGACACCAGAAGAAGGCGAGAGATGACAGAGGCAGAACACCCTCAACATCTCTCATGAGCAGAAGACACCAAAGTGAACAGGTGAGGAGGGAGGGCTGACACTCAAAGCAGGAGCACAAGGATCAATAGAAAATTAAGAGACTGGAATGGTTCTGCTCGCGTTCCCCTGCTAACCTCTTCACTCCTCTATCATCTACTTTTCCTCTATCTCACGTTCTCCCTCACACACAAAAAAACACACACTCTCACCGATTTTTCTCTTTTTCTCCAGCACCCTGGTGTCTTCCCAGTGTGGTAAGGCGATAGATAGGGAAAGAGAGAGAGAAAAAAAAAACCTTGTGAGGGAACTGACAGGAGATGGTGGTGTTTAGGAGTTTAAGCATTAAAAAAAGGGGTGAAATAAAGCAATGGAGCAGTGTAATAGCGGTGAGAAAGGGAGGGAGGGAGCTTTAGCAGTCTGCTGGCTGTCTGGGGACTCAAATCTCAGAGCAATTTTCGGGCTGGGTGATTGGCAGCTTGATGTGTATTCTTCCCCTGCAGGAGCGGGGCGATAACTCTGGCCCAGTCGCCCATCTCGGGCCTGTTGTGGGGCTATTACAATGACAATGCCGATAAGGGACATTTATCACTCCTGTGGCGCGCTGACAGAGAGGCCCCATCAACAGGTCTACCGGGGCCGGTGAGGCACGAGCGAGGAGAGGAGGTTCACTGAACCTGAATTACGGGCCACTCTCAGCCACATAACAATACGTTTATCACACACAAAAGCACATGCACAAATAGATACACACATTTACACCATATACAACGCAGATATGACACACAATACAGGTTCAGATGCTTTTGCAATACACTATTTGCATATATCTTCTCATTATTAAGGCGCCTTCAAACCAAAGACGATAATGATAACTATAATGACTATAACGTTTCAATATTGTTCTAATTCTATGAGAATAGGGAAGTCCACATTGAAACAATAACAACAGAGAAGAATGATATTGTTGGAATTGTTGAAAGAGCTATATTGTTGGAAGGACGATATTGCTGGATAAGGACACAGAAGAACGATATTGTTAGATACCAGCAGATTAACGTTTTTTTTTTTTTGTTTTTTTTGGGGGGGGGGCACACAGATTAAGTGTAATATTACTGAAAATCTATCAATCAATAGATTTTTAATTATTTGATCACACATGTGATGTTTCAACAGTAAGAAACAGTAAAAACAAATACTGCATCTTACTGTGTTCTTGTTACTTTCGTTCATAAAATACAGCCTAGAATCCTAAAAATTTAAGCCTGATTTTGTGCAATCATTTGACACTTGAAAATGACAAATAGTAGATTAGGTCTTTGCTTTCAGCAGCGTATGATAACAATAGCATTGTGCTGCAGTGTACAGCATGCAGGGCTCTTTGTGTCAATCTGCCCTCTGTGGTCAAAGGGCCCCATTGTGTCAAGGAAGGTGGCACGGCTCAGACCCACAGCTGCGGACTGGTGGAGGGCGGTGGCTGGTCCAAAGCAGGGTGACTGACCCCCTCCCCACACACATAAACACACCAGCCTCTGAGACCAGACACTAAATAAGCCGCAGTTACAGCCAGCCACCTGTAGGGAGCGCCAACGGTGAGAAAACGCTGAAAATTAAAAGACATGTGGCCACAGAGTAATTCAGATTGTGCGTCTACCTTCACATCCGTGTCAACACTTGGAAGTCTGGAGATGAGAGATATAGTATTCAAAGAAAACACTCTGAATGAAGACTTCTGTGAAAAAAATTACCAAACGGACTAAACGTTCTATGGTGGCAGGCTGTTGACAGCTGGATCTGAGGTTAAGCCCTGTTCACCTTGTGAATGAGGGCTCACATTAAGGCTCTGAACCCTTCTTAACCACCCCAAGAAGCTGCGTCTACCCTTTCTGTCCCCCATTTTATGGCCCTGACCTTGAGCCATTAACACTACAAACCTCCAGACGAGACGGATACTTTACAACACCAACAGATTGAGAGTTAAAAATGGTAGAGACTATGATGATGGTAGATAAGTAGCCAGAAGCAATCCTTTAAAAATTATGAATGACTTCCATCCTATCTGACAGAAACACTTTTTTTCCTCTTTCTCAACAGGGCTGAAAATCACTGTCACCTAAAACCCAACAAATAAACACACAAAATTACATGCACCAGAATAAACAACACCAACTCCATTTATCATGGGGAATCCAGCCCTGCCCACACTGTGCCTTCACCGAGCCGCAGAAACAAACTGCTCCTGATGGATGAGCACTTCTCTGGCAATAAATGTATTAACTTTTAACTATCAGCTACCGCTTGGCATGAGAAGCGCCCACGATGAATTAACCCCCCGGGTGCACCTTCATAACTCAGAGGTAAGTTTTCTCTCCCCTCCGTTTTTGTCTATCTACACTCTAAAAAATGCTGGGTTAAAAAAACCCAAGCTGGGTAAAATATGGACAAACCCAGCAGGTTGGGTTAAAAGGCACCTATTATGCCCTCTTTCACATGATGTAATATAAGTCTCTGGTCTGGTCAAGTTTCAGCTTAAAATACCCCACAAATTTGCCCTATTTGGGGGTGAGCAAAAACACGCCTTTTACTATATTACTATATTGCTGGCTAAAAAAATAAATCCAAAATTGGTTGAAAAAAATGGCTGGGTGAAAACAACCCAATCCCTGGTTTTGTCCATATTTAACCCAGCAGTTTTTAGAGTGTATCTCTATTTCTTCAGAAGGGCATTAGTCAGGTATCTATTACCCATTAGCCTCTTTCTTCACACACCACAAGAGACTAAATGCAGGGGGAAAGGTCCAAAGCTGCTTCCATGTTCAACAACAGTCATTTCCTGCTATCAAAGTACAGTACACATGAGCATGTAAAACTCAAAAGGGGAGTTGTCCTAATTGAAAACGCATGTTTCAAGGCTAACTTTAGGACATTTTAAGTATCTATATGTGACAGTTTAATGTTTTCAAAGGGGAAAGCCATTAAAATGTGTGACATCAAAATCCACCACTTATGAAATGATATGTGCCTGTGTTCTGTCTAAGGAGGGAGATGGTTAAAACATATTATTCAAGAGGCGTGTGTTAATAAGTACGTAATTTACACATACACACACACAACTGACGCATTGCAGAATGACCCATGCCCTGTTTATTGACAGACTCCAGTCAGTCTGGAGTTCATAGGGAGTCTCCATAATCTCTCTAGAGATGATTAAAAATTAATTGATCACCACAATATTATCCATACTCCCCAACCAACCAGCACAGATGACAAGCCAGCTAATAAATGTTAATTACTGCTTTTTTCCCTTCCTGTTTTACGACCCCTGCCAGTCTTAGACCTCCTGATATCAGGTTGTAAATTCATTAGACGCTAACACACCTAGCAGGGCCAGCTCATTTAGCAATGACAAACAAGATTATGACAGGAGCGAGGGTTGGTGTTCCCTCAGACTCCTGTCACCTGATGTATTTCTTCTGTGTTTCTGCTGAACACAGGCAGGCATCCAAGTTTGGACACCTCAATCAATCAATCAATCAATCAAACTTGAATGGATGAATCTATCTATCTATCTATCTATCTATCTATCTATCTATCTATCTATCTATCTATCTATCTATCTATCTATCTATCTATCTATCTATCTATCTATCTAATCTCTTTTGTATGACTGTGATGTGTGTGTTTGCACATACAAAATATTAAATCATCTGATCTCCTCTCTTATATTCAGCACAGATGCTTATTTTCACCTGTTTGTCTGCATAATTATTGAATTGGCACGGGTGGATATAACAAATAAACACCTAGAGATCAAAGTCAGAGAGAGAAAGAGAGATAGAAGTGTGAGGCTAACTCTGGAGATTTTGTGAGGGGATAATGTCATTAAAGTATAATAGGCTTTGTCATAATCCATGCAATACTTTGAAGACATTCATATCCATCTGAACACACTGATCGAACACAAAAAAGCTACCATCGCATGTCACATTAAATTGCTAAATAATACAAGGCAGGCTCTAACCTCACCACTGCAAACAAAAGACAGCAGCCCATTTTTATCTTAGATTAAAAGAAGCAGTGGGTGCCAGACGTCAGAAGAGAATCAAAAAATCAATCAATCACATGCTGCTTATCAGGAACAGTGACTATGACATCCGCAGACTAGCAGCCAATTTCCCTTGAAAGAAAATAAAAATAGCTTGAAGTCAAGACCAATGCTGTTTAATCCCTTAAGTCTTTTAACTTACAACACAGACAATCTGTAAATACAACATATGTCCACTGCAGTCAAATTTATGCTGTCCTACTCACAATAATCGACTGAACAAAATGGCTAAAAGATTATTACCACCAACTTCTTACCTAAGAGTTAGATGTGAAACAGACAGTGGAATTTTTTCCAGCAGTGTAAAATGTGACACTCTGAAAGAGCCTGAGGCCTGGTCCCTGTGAAACACAAATCTCGAAACACTCTTATTTACAGAGAGAGATGAATGTACTCTCCTCCAGACTCAAGTGCTCAGACTGTTGACAGTAAGAGACTTCTTGGCCTAAACTCTCTTAAGCCCTCAATCACTGCATACTAACAGCTGTAGCCGCCTAAACTAGGGTTAATGGAGCAACAGTAAGGCTTAAGCGATTCTAAGTTTGTCCGTTTAGTTGGAATCATACAAGAATGCCAGTCGGAGGAATTAAGGAGAATACTAAAATGTAAGGAAATGTAAAATAAGTATAATTTTTTTTCTTAGAAAATATTCTTACATTTTCTTATTTCTCTTAAGATTAAAATTATTTATAAAACCAAAATAAATAAATGTATAATGAATTATTATTATTATTATTCATAATAAATGATCATTAAAAGCTCTACATTTTCTTTTTGGACTGCATAATTAATGAAAGTGACTGACAGTTTTGACTGACAGGACTAGATAAACAAGTTCCTCACAAAATTTATTTTAAACCCTAACTATTAAACGTCTCATTTTGCATCTACTGAGAGTTTATGTGGAAGTCATGTGGCACGTCTCCAGTTTCATCAGTCTATGGGACATTTTCCTGATGACATTTCTCCACAATGCTCGGTGACATCTGCGTCAACAACTGGTGCATAGCGCCACTGAAGGTCAGGGATAATGGGAGAAAAGGCCAAGGAAATATTAGACTGCTTGAAAACAGCACAGGCTCCGGCTCACCAGAAACTGTCACTCGTAACGCAAGTATATATGAAAGGCCAAGACTGAGGGACAGTTTCTGTCAGGTTGACAGGCCAGGGTGGGGTGTGGGACCAAGTTTCTCCTGGTGAGAAAAGCACAGTTTAGTGAGGTAAGGTTGTTTGGGTGAGTGAAGACATGTTGACAGCTGATGGTATTTTTTAAAGGGCTTTATAGCAAGACATTTTGAAAGTTGTGAGAGTAGAGGACGTAGCCTTGAGGCACTCCTTTAGACTACAGTGCAGTACATCATCAGTCCCGAAGGAGATGGAAGTCTGTTAAGCAATAAGAAGGAAGAGGCGTACCTGTGGTAGGCTCATGCCGTTAGCTCACTCAAACCACATTACCAAAGGGCCTCTTCCTCAGGCTAACGGCCAGCCAGGTGGTGCTGTAGTCTGGGCTGCCTGCCCTGCTCAGGAGGCTGAGAGAGAACAGGCGTGGGGTCTCCTTACAGGAAACCGAGGTTATGATGCCGCAGACACGTTTTGAGAACGTTCTCACACTGCCACTTTGAAATCGGCATCCGCACCAAAACCAGGATTAAATAACAATGAGAGTGTGAAGTGGAGAATGCAGGCCACACGACACCAAACAGACACCACGCAGAGGCAAGTCACTGCCACACCACAGAAAATGATCACATTTCCCTCAGTGTGTAGCAGAGCTTCTGCTGCTAGAGTTTCCTCAGGTGAAGAGTTTGTTTTAAGCAGCGGTCATTAAACCCATCCTGATTCATTAGTCTGCAGCTGTTCCTCATTAGCTTAAACGTATGAGCCGCAGTCGCTCTCTTTTACATACACACACAATAGCTCTGTTTCAAAAGCTATAAGCTGCCTTGCTGTCGAATGCCTACATACGCATCCTTACTAGATTATGAAACATTACCAATGACCAGGGCTCGATAATTAAAAAAAAAATATTTCTACATAAGCAACGATCCCAAATGATTTCAATATCCATTAGGATACTGCTAACATAACACATTAACATTTAAGATTGATAAATCAGATGATGCCTTAAAATGTAGCTTACTATGTTTTGGAACAGAGCAACTGTGTCTAATACAGATTATGTATGTTTGTGCACAGAAAAAAACATTGCAGATAGATAGAGGAAAGACATACACACTGTCCTTGCTATCTGCCACCGTTACAGGAATTCCCCATAAAGCAGGCCTTTTACTCTCTGCACACTCTCTATAATATGGCCATCACCATTAAAGCTGTCAGGGCATAAGCACTAAGTGTTATAGCCCATACATTACATGCACACACACACACACAGTTGGTGGCCTTTCCACCCCTCAGAGCTGACAAGCAACCCTGAGTTCTGCCTCTCACCCTGTTGCATCCTGCCCTTTCCATCCCACAGCTACACCTTGCTTAGGGTTGGCCCGCTGCACTGTGGGATAGCAGTGTGAGGACAGCCCTACTATAATTTACGACCACAAAGCTGGGACCCCTACATGCATAAAAATGTATATTTTATGTCCTCTATGAGGCAATGCCCTACTCAAAAAACATCACTTAACAGACTGAGATCAGAGGTCAGCCATTTTAAAACCATAGAATTCAGTTGTCAGAAAAGGGTAATTTCAAACAGCAATGGTAAAAGCGTATCATTACAGCATGATGAAACAACAGTGCAAATTAATATAAAAGAGAAAAAAAATAGAAAGAGACATCTGGATATGATAAGACTGACAGGATAAAAATGACAAGGATGACAAATAAAATTCTGTTTTGCAGTTTAATATTTGAAAATAATATTTAAATTTGCTGGAAAATAATATAAACTAATATAAACTAATATAATATAATATAATAATGCCTCATTTTCTTCTAATTGACCCTTCGCAAGGAGGGGTTAGTTACTGTTGCTTTGTCCGACAAGCCATGGGCGCTGTCATGGAGCAATACATCGCGGAGCAAAGAGGACACTGACAACACCTCGACAGACAAGACAGAGCAGGTTACTTATGATATTAAACAAAGTCCCAGCTTTCAAATTGTGTAATTTTTTAAGAAATTCGAACAATAAAAACCGTTTTGTGGCTCTTTAATGTGCCGTGACCATGGTCGTGACATATTGCTTTAACTCCTCAGTTCAAGCGGCTCGTGAACCGATCTTCTCTTCCTACTTGTTAATTTATAGCATCAAATAAACATGAATGAACATGAGAAGGAAAGACGTCAGTACACACCATTTTTTTTAAAGTTCAAGACCACCGAGGTTAATCTTCTAACTCCTAACTGCTTTGTCGGACAAAATGGTGGATTCTGTGTTAAGATTGGTTAGATCGCTTGTCAATCAAACTCCTGACGAAGGGTCAATTAATACTCTATAATTGAAAACTGACAGGAAGAATAATAATGAAAAGGATGACAAAAAAATCTAAAAATCAGTCTAAAGATGGAGAAGTTAAAAAAACTTGTTTTATAATAAATTACAATCAATTTAAATACATTAATAATATATATAATATTAAATAATATAATTTTAAATAAAAAATAAAATAATATATTAAAATAAATTAATATAAAATATTTTATGACAAAATATTATATGATTATAATATTAAAGATGATTATACGTATGGAATCGTGTAAACTGAATGAGTCAGCGTCTGTATTCTTTTTGCAACTATATACATGCGCTGTGGTTTGTATCATGCTGACAGATTCTTATAACCAAGGCCCACAAAAAAACAACAATGCAATTTCTTTTAATTCACACAGATCAGCCCTTGTCAAATCCTCCCATTTGTGTCATTCCACTCAGCGTATCGGACCTCCATCATACCTTCTCCCTCCCTTCCCTAGTCATTTCTGACGTATTTACCACATTAGTATTAGTGCTTCTCTCTGTCATTCTGTGCTCGTGAACAGGGCTCAGACATGCTGTTTGTGGCCCCCCAGGAACCCTGAGGGGGAGTGATCTGGTTTCTCTTTCCCTTCAGTGACAATTTTCTCCCTCCCTTCTACCACACAAGAAAAAAAAAAGACCAGGCCTGGCAACAACTACGACCAGCAAAAAGAACAGTGCTGAGGGTTTCCTGTGAGACAAAGATTGCCAATGCCAGCTTCAATATGACAAGTGCCAGTGTTATGAAGACAGACATGAGCAGGGTTGGGCGGGGTGACCTTTTCCAAATGTCACATGTCATCAGAGTTTTATGTCACCCTCCAAACAATATGTCAGGGGCATAAAAAATCATTACACCCTAGAATTATGTTATACAGGGCAAAAATAATAATTAAGATCATATTATTCAAAGCCAAATGGAAATTTGGGGGAATTTATGAGCGAAGTGAGCATTGGTGTACGAATATTCCCATGCATGCCTTTAAAAATTCCCCCTGACAAGATAAACTGATCTAAAAAAAACATATCTTTAGTCTCCAAATCATTTTAGTTAGTAGCTTCAAAGTCAAAGGTATTCTGAATTTACAGAGTTTACCCAGGCCGCCATTCCAGTGTCTTGACTCAAATGGCCCCTGTGCAAATATCTGCATGAACCAACAGCGAGATCCTCAGGAGATGCCAGATGTTATTAATCATGTTATTGATCACCTGACGGAGCTGTTGTCTAGAGATAAAGATACAGAATGAGAGCATGTAGCATCAAGAGTATGATCTTTCTAGAGTCGAACCTGAACATTCTCCCTAAACACGCGTCTGCGTTTCAGCTCAGGTGTGACCCTTCCTTAGATCAGCAGTATAGAGGAAGTCAATACGGATGGACCTGTCCAATCAGCACTATGCAGTGCCTGGGATCAAAGGTCAGGATGATGTCATACATTCTGACAACACAATAAAGATTGTGTCTGAACAAGCCTGGCTTGTCCTGGTCCCCTCTCTCTCTCTCTTTCTCCATGACTCCATCTCTCTCTCTCTCTCTCTCTCTCTCTCTCTCCCCGATGTGTAATGGGCTCTTGTCTTTGTTAGCCCCCCTACAAAAGGCTGCCTTTTCCCAATCTGGCACTGGTAATAAAGCACTCTGTGAAATCTTTATTGCTTTAATAAACAAGAAAGGGTGATTAATGTTGGTCTTCTCCTTTAGTGTTTCAAATAAATTATGACAGTTTTATTTCACGGTCAAAGCAGCAAAATCCCTATGAAACCCGTCAAGAGTGGATGAATGGCCTGACAAAAGCAAAAATTAGCCAAACAATGCAATTGCTGTTTCTGTAATCTGCTCAAAAACAAAATCAAACCCTTTCAATTTGTCAAGGCAGTTCAGGTTTATTTTAAAGAAGTCTTTTTTCCCCCTTTCCCTCTGATTGTTCCCACTTTCTTTGTTTCTCTTTGCCAGCTGGGTGCACATGAGAGCCTTGTAAAGCCGCACTTAGAAATATTGTGTTTGACTCAAAACGATGTTGGACAAAATGGGAGAGAACTTTGGCCCGGTATGTGCCGAAGGAAAGTTTTGGACACGGGGTTATGAGTCATCCGCATTAAACGAGTGAGACATGCGTCAGTCTGTAATGGCAGAGAGATGATGGCGGCTACCTTTAGTGTAAGACTCCGTTACTGGTCATTACTGAATCAAATACACACAATATTTAAACACATAAAAGATTTTTTAAAAAAGCAATAAAAGGCATGTTAAAAACAGTCAGTGCAACCAATGTAGTTTGAATTCTTTAACGAAATGACTCATATGAGTTGGTTCTTTTTAGTGAATCAAACATACAGCTAACTGTGATACTTAAATCAGTGTAATTACTGACTGGCAGTATTGGGGAAAATTACTTTGAAAAGTATTACATTACAATATTGCGTTACTCCCTTAAAAAGTAACTAATTATGTAACTTAGTTACCTTTTAAGAAAAGTAATGCGTTACATTATTATTGCGTTACTTTTTTCATCTAGGCTGAGCCTGTTTGTTTTTAATAACAATAAAGTTCTATTTTTGGGCAAATGTAAAGACCCTTTCACACCAAAATTGAAATAATAAGCCTCAGGCTGAAGGAAATTCACGTGTGTACAGTGGAGGGTGCAGCTCAAACAAACCTTTCTTCATATGACAACATAAACTTAAAAGATACACATTATGCATTTTGTCTGTAGTATTTTAATAAATAAATGAAATATGTAACCACATTTTTGTTTAGTATTGTTGTTTATACATAGTTGAGGCCAAATGTGGGATTGCATTTGGCACTTCCATAAAAAACTGTGAAAAATCATTTTAAAAAATCTGTGTAAAATTATAATTGAAATGATTTTATGTAAATATAAACATTATAAAGTAATATTTAAAAAATAAAAATAAATGTAATATAATTTATTAAATACCATTTAATTTTAAAATGCATATTTAAATGTAATATGAACAGTTTATGAACCAGAATCGTTAAAAAAGAGGCGATGGAACCAAAACCAAATTGTTAAATTCTTTACGACTCCCATCCCTACTGTTGACCTGACTGCTGCATTTATTCTCTATGAGACAAACGGTAGCAGCCAGAGACAGGAAGGTCAAAGAGATGACACGCCTGTTTACCCACAGTATTCTGAGTCTGTGTTATTTGTGTCCTCCATCATTGGATCACAGGGAATTCCTGTTGTACACTGTCCCAGACAAGCCTTGCTAAACACACTGCTACCCATCCATCTCTAAACCCCAACTCCACCCCACCCAGCTTTTAATAGAGCTTGAGCATGTTCCACTGTGCTTTCCAACGGCAGGAATTCAGTCATTTCTCCAAAATCAAACCAGATATGCGGGCGTGGTGAGAAAGGCACCCCGCGGTGGGCTTCATTCATTGAAGTCTGCTTTTATAAGCCCCTGCCTGGCAAAGCTTGAACACTGGGATCAAGGGAGGGGGAACTTATCAGAAATGGGTGCCCGTAAGTGGGCAATGCATTGCGTGCGCTTTGTTTTTTTTTGTTTTTTTTGTGGAGTGAGAACGTACTGTAGCAATTGAAATTCAATGGGAGTTACATCATGCCCGTCGTCTCTCTTAAGTGAGGTGGGAATTAGACGTCCAGCATCTGAAGTGGAAAAGCACAGCTGGCAGAAAGGTTGCCACATGCTGAGGGGGTTGCCCCACAAACGATTGGGAGTCATAGCGGGTGAGGTGGGGGTGGGACTGATGCCCCGAAGTGATAGCAGGGAACACAAGATGTCATCTCCAAACACTGACGAGACCCCGATGCTCTGTTAAAGCACCACTACAGCCACCCCCCTGAGAAAGAAAAGCACAGAAGAAAATGCTTCAGCTGCAAAGCTGTCAATCTGGAACCTTTTACGAGTACCGAATACTTTTTATATGAAGCAGCCATTAAACATTTCCTAGAAAAGGAAAAGCAAGAGTAAACCGCCTATTATATTTGTAGCCTTGGGAAAAGGCACGTGGCGCCATACCTGATAGACTCAGCGGTGGTTAGAATGCTGAACGCTTTACAAGCTCTTTACGATCTCCGACTCCTCAGTCTTTTTCTTTAATCAATGATTACTCCGTATAATGGAGGGAAGGGCCTGCCGATGCTCTCTGCACAATGGCATTGGACACCTGGCACACAGGTAATGAAGTGGCTCCCCGTAGACCTAATGCCCAGGTGCAAATCCCGTCAGCCAGGTGTGTGCGCCTGTAAGTGGGTGTCTAATGGAGCTCCAGGAGGTGTGCCAAGTGTGCCAGTCCTGTAGCCAGCATGGAGTAGTGCACTAAACAGAAACAGTCAACTCGACAGAACTTAATGATACACACAGACCCGACGGATGGAAATAATAGCTAATATTAAGGGTCCTGACATAAAGCTTTATAAAAGAAATGATATTTGAAGTTTTTTTTTACCATGATGTCATGGAAGCAATTTAGCTTAAATTCAAGATTTACTTTTACCTTACTTTAAAAGTAATAGCATTACTTTCTATCACCTATCAAATAACCAGAATCACTAATATATTCTTCCCTAATCTCAATCTCATCACGATGTCTTCTGACCCTATTTCACTGTAGAACTTTCTGTCTAAACTCAGAGTTTCCTCGTCACCATAGGTCCAATTATCTGGGCCAATACATTACACAGAGGCTAATAGATTAGAATATCATAGCAATACAATCATTTCAGGGAGAAGTCAAGGGAGTCGTTCTTCTTATTAGCCTTACCGAGGAATGGAGGTCAGAAATGTTCAAACATGAATGTTAATACCACTTTACATGTAATTGTCCCTCGCCATTCTCGCCCACTGAAATATCTCTTTATTAATAGTAATTGAGGGTATAAATTATGAATGGTATGATTTTCCCCCAACATGCAAAAGTGAGGCATAATGATCGTAATTCTTAATCATCTTTCTGCCCCGGCCTCTGTCATCTGTCTCTATCTCTCACTTCCTCCTGTGGGGAAACTGCCTACCAAGAGGAACAGGAGAGCTTGACTTTTTTCTTCTCATTCAGAAGCAGCTGTGTGACTTTAGTAGGGCTCAATGTGAGCAGTTATTATGATAATCAGTTATTCTGTGCTTACAATAATCAATCAGATATAGACATAAACATGGAGGGTCAAAACTACACAAACATAATTCACATGATAGCACCTAAACAAACATTCAAAAAAGACAATGGAGAATTTCTTAGTTCACCAGTTTGAAAAATGACACAATATATTACTTTTTTTAAAATATATATGAAATTATACATTCATATTTATACATGACATATTTTCTTTCTGCAATATTTTGTCGCAATAGCCAACAATACATTGTATGGGTCAAAATTATCGAGTTTTCTTTTATGTCAAAAATAATTAGGATATATTAAATAAAGATCATGTTTCATAAAGATATTTTGTAAATTTCCTACCGTAAATATATCAAAAATGTATTTTTGTGAGTGGATATGCATTGCTAAGGACTTAATTTGGACAACTTTAAAGGCGATTTAAAGTTATTTTGATTTATTTGCACCCTCAGATTCCAGATTTTCAAATATTGTCCTATCCTAACAAACAACACATCAATGGAAAGCTTATTAATTCAGCTTTCAGATGATGTATAAATCTCAATTTCAAAAAAATGACCCTTGTGACAGGTTTTGTTGTCCAGGGTCACATACAAGTTGTAGCTTTTGACTTTAGTATGGGCATAATATGCATATGCATATGAGTTTGCCTTTTGTCTTTATTTGGTGTTAGGATCTAAAAGTAGATGCCACTGAGCTTGGTGTCCAGTGCTGTATTGAATTCAACTCTTAGTAATTACATAATAAGAGTGCTGTCGATGGCCTGAGGGTAGGGAGGCAGCTTGGTCTTTTTTGGCCAGTCTTAGAAGAGTGGAGCTTGGTCTTTTTAAAGACTGACTTTCCACACCTACGATGAACCGCTGCATTTCTTGAGTGCTGTACCCCATCCCCGGTCTGTTTTTTATTTGGAAGATCAAACGTTTCACTTCATTAGGGCCCTTTGTGTTGCATTTGAAGCATGTTTTCTGAAACAAAAAAACTTGGAGGGAAAACGAAATCATGCAGTCTGCACCGGTTTTATTGGGGGAAATAATAGGCAATTGAGAGAAGGTATTTAATAGGCCAAATCCAGCATTGCATCTGCTGTGGAAAGCCAGTTGGTGTACTTCTAAAATATAAGGCCTACTAACTCTCCCATAGACACCCAAGGCAGAGACTGTCAGAATGAGTGATGCCATAAAGGAGGAGGGGTTTGAGTTTTTACACACTGGAGGGAATCTAAAGACTCACAGCATAGGGCATCTGCTCTGCATATAAATGAAAAGAGAATGGACAGAAGGCAAAACATTCACTGATCAATACTCCAATATCTGGAGCAGGAAGACTCCAATAACTGCATCAGTGACCACCGATGGCTACGTGGGGAAAATGATACACAATCCAAATGACTGACTAAGTGAATCAGTGCTCGACCCTGCAATGATGCTTTCCAACAACAAACCATTTTTCAGCACAGCCAGATTTCAATATACCTCCCAGTAAACCTGTCACCGTAATGCACTCTTTGCAAGCTATTGGATAATTCTACGAGTTATTAAGTGGAAGCCATTAAGCAAGGAGTAAGATTTTCTAATAAGAGAGGAGGTTGAACGGATGAGCCCTATACTAATCAGATCAACGAGGGCTGAAGTGGACACAGGGTGCAGGGCGCTGACCTTTAGTGACCGGTGGTCGGTGTGGAACTGACCACAAAGGGTCAATAGCACATACCCCCTCCACCCCCCAATGGCACATTCACAGTCAAATCAATGTCGAATTATGGGTTATTTATTGAATAATCAAAAAGGTATTATCGCCCCTGATGTGAAAGAGGTTGTCAGAGGGGAACACTATTTATCAGCCCTCCTCTCAAAATTAGGGTAATCAGTTATCATGTAAACAAGAGCCAGCAGCTGCCTGCCAAAGCATGACTATTACTCACAGCTACTTAGCACCACTGGGAGAGTTTGTGTCTGTCGTTGTGTGTGTGTGTGTGTGTGTGTGTGTTTGAGAGCAAGAATAAACATTTTTCTGAACTGCAAAGCACCAAAAACCACCAATGTGACTGAGTCCAGTGCTGCGGGAATATTACACACACCACAAACACACACGTCATCTGAGCACAGTGATATGATAGAGGTCAAAGCACCTCGTTACAGAGAGGCTGCAAAGGACACAGGATGTGGCAATGAGCAGATTGAGTTTCTCTCTCCTGAGCTTGAGGCTGGACACAACTCATGAACCGGGCACACACATATGTACTGTACATACACAGACCCAAAATGTGAAGGTAAAATAAACTTCACTGGAATTAAAAATACACTTCTTGATTCTTGAGAAATGGGACAATTTTCTTTTACGCCCCATGACAGTTTGCGCAAATTATGGGTGTAACTTCCCTTATGCTGTAAACAATTAGTGGAAGGCTCGCTTTATGAATGCAATAATAAACTGGGTACAATGAGATGACATTATTCTACTCACCCTTCAACCATCGAACATTAAAAGGACATTTAATATATAAAGTGTAAAAGCATCAACAAGGTATGTTTCCACAGCAATAACGGACGGGTTAATATCACTGTAGTAATTTCTGTATTATGTAACATACGTTGTCTTAATGAAAAATGTTCATTAACTTCAGCATTATGTGATACTATTTCAAAGTGATTTCCGTAATTTTGACAGATAATAAATTGTATTTACCTGTGAAAACAAACCTGGAAAGAGACGTGAGGATTTGAGGAGAAAAACAAGAGATTCTTTGTGCATTTCAATGAATTATTAATGTGATATATCGTAAATTAAATCGAGAGAACAGACCACAAATGTGCAGTTTATGTTGTCCTTTTTCATACTATAACAGCGGAATGCAAAGGGAAAAAAGAAAATAATAATGAGGAAAAGAATGCAGCGACTGAAAAGAGCTCTTGTCATAGATATTCTTGTTATAACGTCACATTAAAATACCAAGCGTTACGTTATTCTCATGATGTCTGGAAACAAAACATGAAGGAAAATTGACAGCTCATTCAGTCAAAATTCAGTCAGCTTTATTTGTAGGACAACCTTAAGATTTGAAATTATTCATTTCAGGATTTTTGAATGGAAGTTCCCCAAACCGGAAGTGTCACCCATAATTCAAAATGCAGGAATAAGGTGGATAATTTCTACTAAATTAATCATTGGTGATCAATAGAATGTTCTTAACACAAATGGCATTTAATTGAATTTTAACTATAAAGAATATGTAAACAAATTGCAAACCTTTTAATCAAAATCTAAAATGATTTATTAACACATTGTGTACTGATATAATTATACATTTTCACTCATGTACTCTACATCTACACATTAGTATGACATAATAAGTATACTACCCAAAAATTAGAAAAACATGGCAACTTTCAGACTGAAAGGTAAAACGATGTTCTGTGGAAATACAGACTGGAAGATTTTAACTCAGTTCCTTCCCTCAGACTTCTCTTCCGCTCTTTACAAATGAAATAAATGGCTGTATAGGTCGCTCTTAAACAGCCCTATCAATCAAATACACTTACATCTGCCATAAATTTCAAAGCAATCATAGGCCCCTTTAATGCATTGGCTGGAGCCACAGCGGTAGAATCTATAGTTGTGGCCGGCCCTTCCAAACCTTTCCTCCATTTACATTATTATCTGTCACCAGATTTTTTTTGTCCCTCAAAAGCATTAGAAAAGCTGATGTTGTCTCTCTAACCAGATTAAGATTGGTTTTTGTCTCGGCCACAAGGGAGGTAGAGTTACCGACAATAAGATCAAAATGAGCCAATTCCTTTTCTATTCTCATTCAAAACAAACAAAAGGGGCTAATAGCCCCAGCATCTGTGTCCAAAGCGGTGGCAGGTCGATATACACACTGATAGATGTGAGCCACAAAATTGCTGGTTATTATGGCAGTGAAAGGGCCTTGCTCGGTTTAAGTGGTCAGTAGCGATCATATCTCACTCCCTGAGATTATCTACCATAAGGCAGAGCTGCGTTCACTTATCGGAACGAAGACTGTGCTTGAGAAATGTTCTGATAAGACATATTGGGTTATACCAGAGCTGTGAGGAAGCAAATATCTAATATTGTATTCCAGTTATTACACTATTTTGGCTGTACAGCATTTATCTGAATCCATTTTTGTAACTGTTGTACTGGCCTCCAAATGTCATGCCCCATAGTGCACATATTCCTCACCGCTGCTGCTCGCTGTCTTTATTGAAAAATACACCAATGAAGCCAACTGGATTTAAGAGCAGGTAGGAGCCCAGCATCCCACTCAGGTGAGAGTGTGTGGATTGTGCAGACAACGTTAGTCATGGTGACCTGGCTTGCCTTGCTTCCAGTCCTCTGGGCTTTCTGTGTACCTAGTGTCAGCCCTCCCGGGGGAGCTATCACCTCTCTCCCCCGATTCAATTCCAGGCCGATTTCATTCTCTCGCTGCCAGCCCTAGGCCGCGGCCACACCAGCGGCAACCTTGTCTTAACCCCACACTCCCTGGTGTTAATTGCATTAGGGCCACGATGTAAGCCTTGTAAAGGGTCACCTCGCAGGCAAGGCTGCGTGCCGCTTTCCTCACTCATCCACCTCACCCCATCCAGCCCAATATAAAGGACTCTATTCGCTCTCATCCTCTCTCATTATGCATTAGTCAACTCCCTCGATCCGTCCTGGGACCCGTCTTGTAACTCTGTTAGCACACTTGTTAGGAAAGCGACCACTCTTGCCCACTTCCCTCCCCTTCTTCTTGCACAGATCTTCACCTCTGGCTCACCTCTCCTAAACCTTTGCCTTTCTGACCTCAAATTAAGTTTATTTACCTTGTAGTGGATGTGATGTACCTCCGCACATACTCAGATAGCAGAAAGCGCTGCCAGATAACCAACTTGAAGGCATTTATTAGGCGGCACTCGTGGACTTTGGCCCTATTGTCCCACCCCTGAGGAACAGCAAGCCACAAGTCTTAAAAAGGAACAAAAATGTTAACATAGAATATGTGAATTGCTGGTCTTTCAACCTTCTAACCAGCTGATTTGTATTAATAATTAATTATTATTAATAATAATAACAAAATAGTATAATTCATAATAAATCAAATACTAATTAATAGCTTGTTTTCAATAATAAAAATACTGAATAATTAAAAAAAGCTTATTCTAATCAGTAACAAAAATAGTCTCGATGCTTTGCTCCCCACCTGTGCTCTTTCTTTCGATAATATCAATATATAATGTCAAACTGCTGCTGATCTAGCTTGATGGCAACAATCAAAGATCTACTGGCTGTCTAAGAACATGAAACTTAATTAAGCATATTAATTGGAGCAGCCTGTAAATATGGCCTACTGTAAATATGTCCAGGGAAGAACCTTGGACCCCTCTTATGAGAGACTCATAAAGCCCTGTGTCTCTAGGGGATCTCAGCCAATAAATATCATATCAGGTTCTGCCTCAAACACCACCCAAACCTCACTATAATCAGCCTGTTCCATTATACTAAGAGGAGCGTCGGTCTTGAATGCCATAAAGCTCTGCTGCCCACACTCCTCCACCCCCCGATGGGCTGATGTGAGGTTAAGCAGCAAGACGTGTATCTCATGACTGCACGTTCAGCTTTGCTCCCGGTCCTTGCCTGGGCTTGGGGCGAATGATGATCGAAACCGTGCCTGTATAAACGTCCTCGTAAAAATGACAGCTAGACATATGTATAGATCCCCATTAAAATTTTACTACTAATCACCCGGCTGGCAGGCCTGCTGCCTGGGCCGTGTGGACTTTAGGCTCACAGGCGGAGCTGCGCCAGAGGGACCAGTTCTAAATGAAGACATCAGCTGCATCTCCCTGCCTTCGCCAACCGTCATAAAAGACAGTCAACAACACCTAGCCGACAGGGCCCTGTAATGGGCTTTTTATTTCAGCTTGGTCATAGTGATGGGGGAAATTAAACCCCAATTTAGTGTTTGGGGGACAAACAAGGTCATGAAAAGTGAGCTAGATTCACTGAACACACAGGAGATAACATTAACCTGTTTTCTTGATTTCAATA
>RJVU01044706.1:2132164-2171801 GCA_003731715.1 Anabarilius grahami
CAGTGAAAGGGCTCAAGAAAGTTTGAAGCTCAAGAAAGTGCATCTATCCATCATAAACCTACTCCACACGGCTCCGAGGGTTAATAAAGGCCTTCTGAAGTGAAGCGATGCGTTTGTGTAAGAAAAATATCAATTTTTAACAAGTTATAAAGTAAAATATCTAGCTTCTGCCACACAAAAAGTTTTTCGTAAGTTGAATATGTAAGGCATAGGACGTAGTGTAAGCGTATTGAACTGTGAGAGCCGTTACGCTTTCTTTGTAAGTTGAATACGGAAGGTGGTCTGGTGGCTAAAAGTTATATTTTACTTTATAACTTGTTAAATATGGATATCATATGGATTCAGAAGGCCTTTATTTACCCCCCAGAGCGGTGTGGATGGATGCATTTTCTTAAGCTTCAAACTTGTTGCCCCCATTCACTGCCATTTCTAAAGCTTGGATGCATCAGGTTATTTATTAATATATCTCCGATTGTGTTCATCAGAAAGAAGAAAGTCATATTCACCTAGGATGGCTTGCAGGTGAGTTAAGCTTGGGGTAATTTTCATTTTAAAGTGAACTAATCCTTAAATGAAAGGAAAATTATTTTAAAAAAATCAAAAAAATATAATAAAACAGGAAAAATAAAAAAAACGTAAAAATATATGATTATATAAATATAAGTAAAAAAATGGAAATACTTAGCTTTGAAATGGCAAAGTTCATTAAGACATTGTGCGGAAGAAATACTGAGGCTACGCTGAGAGGTTAGGAATGTAGATTAGAGATTAGAGTTTAGGAATGTAGTTTTTGTTTGTTGAAACTGTCCAGAGTAATGAGACTGTGGCATGGCAATCCAAACATGCTGGATTAAGTTGCAAACAATGACAGGTGTCTGATGAGAAAGCACACCTGCAGAAATGCACAACCACCTGGGGTTTCCCACACAATTAACCAACTCTGAGAGCTGAATCTGTCAGATTTGTTATGACTGAAACTGACACTTAAACTGGTAAATCCACCCTCTGATCTAAGGCAGCTTAATCTCACTCCGCCGCTAATAAAGTGAACACGCGTAAGGATGCGTAGCCTCCGAACCTTTCAAATTACAAGTATTATTATGCTGAAAGTAAGGATTAATGGACTAGGAAGACAGACGCTCCCAGTTTCACAAGGACAAACAATCAGCGAGGAGGTGCAACTCACACAGTCTGTGTCCAACACAACTCACCACTCTCACCTAGTAAAGACCTGTTAAATATCATCTATGTAGTCCATCATCACGAAAACGAAAGAGACAAGAACAGAGGAGTCTAGTGGAGAAAGACAGAAGCACGGCAGGTCAGATTGAGGAGATACCCTCTAAATGAACCCCTTTTATTAACCCCTCCCACTACAGCCCCCATATTCAGAACACCTCTTCTGCCTCTATTACCTCCCTGCCCGTTTCATTATCCAGGCTGAACTCTGAATAACCCCCCGTGGTCATTTTTTATGTCACTTCGGGTACAGGGTCTGTGATTTAAACACACAGTCCCCATAATTTGATTTCTTCACGGGTGCACTACCGGTGAAGAGACAGGAGAACGTCGGGGGGGGGGGGTTTGGGTCTCCAGGGTCGACTTGGTAAGCGATAGCAGAATGACTTGAAGAGGCTAATAAAGTAATCAAGCCCTTCGTTACATGGTGATAATATTGCCCCTAAAACACTGATAACTATTACTTGGCCCAATGATTACCGAACATTAATGGCTTCCCACTTTTTCGCACCCTCTGTCTCGCTTTCATCCGCTCAGCTGCCAATTAGCAGTTAGATGAAAGAAATAAAAGCCTGTCTCTGCATGGTTGGCAATGACGGTACAGTAGCCACAGAGGACCAGTGAGTAAGAGAGCAGATCCACAGACCGATACAACCAAGGTAGTGTAACACTAACCTTATTTTACCAGCCCACAGTTCAAAAATATACTTAAAAGAGCTATTAATTTTTAACAATTAATCTTACGTACATTCAGACACATTTTGCATGATGTTTTGGTCATTTAACTCAAACCAACATGAGGATGTACCTTTCAGCTACAAGATAGTAGGTGTATGTGCCATTCAGAAATTATATGAGAATGGTTTTAACTTCAATTCGATTTCTATTTTTTTATTTAAATTGAAATAAAGTAGAAAAAAAGATGCAGAATTGCAATTCAAATTTTAATGTTGAGATATAAAATGCTCTCTATATAAATGTGTATTTATTTCAAAATATTTAATTATTTTTGCAGACCAGGATGGAAAAACACTTCACTTCCCAGCATTTACCTGTATTGTTATTGTTGTTGTTGTTGTTTTAATTGCAATTCAGTAAATTCTTCTTCCCGTCATTCCAATTCAACTTCCTGTCGGAAGACATTCTCAATTCAATTCTGAAAGGCGCACAACCTTGCATGTATGTTTAGCATCATGGCTCTATTTTCTTTGTATTTTGACTGATTTACTAAATATAACTGATAGTCTTGTAAGATTTAACAATTTAAAATACCATTACATCACTTATATATTTAAGACCTGTTTTGTACCTTCAGATCCTCTTACGCCCTGATTTCCTGCTACAAAGACCTTTCTCACAGAAGAGGGGCTATCGAGCAGCCCTGCTTCCAGAAAGGCCAGATCAGTCAAGTGCCATCAATATGACACAGCTTGTTTACACCTGGAGAGGACACGACTGTGTAGTGGAAATCAATGGGAATCACCTGAGTGGCACCTCGACCACTGAAGGGAGGGAGCAGACAGAGAAACTGGAGGAAAGGGAGGGACCAGTCCAACAGACAGCCAATAAAACAAACAATCTCTCTCTGTCTTAGAGGTGAAGGGCAAAGAACCAAGAACATAGTGATGTTTCATAGAGGACAGTGTAGTTTTATCCTAAATGCATTGAAATCAATGGGATAAGGGTGTTGTTGCATGCTGTATCCTGCTTTCATAATATTCGAGACTGTATGAGCCTGACAGGTGCCCGTTTCTTACCCAGAGACGACTCCATCTGGAGAGCAGACTGTGGGAACTGCAGCCAATACATTATATATGAGTGCATTCAGATGGAAGGGTGTTTGTGGGTAACGGGGTGTCTGCATTTCAAAAAGTTGCCTTATATTTCTTTAGTAACACTTATAATGTTACTTGCTGAGCAGTAACTGGTGACTGTGCTGCCACACCCATGGAGGTGTCACAAAATGTTATAAATAAATACACAAACACCCACACACACACACACACACACATACTTATTATGCATTATGAAAAAACTTACCTGAAATGTGGCAACCATTTTGAAGAAACATGCAAAAGAGAAAGAAAGAAAGATTATATTAACAAACCTCCATACAAATTCACATGAAAATGATCACATGAAAACACACTCAATACACTTATTTCAATAACACTTGTAGCATCTGTTGTAATATAAGTTTGTTTTTGAAGGACAGATGCTGAGGCAGCTCGTGAATGTATAGCTGTGAACAGCGTTTTCATCGTGGACACTCGAGGCTGCCTGTAGTTCACGTCTCAAGCCCATGTCCCCTCCCGCGCCCTTGTGCTGTGGTGTAAACACACATTGTTAGGTTAGAGGTTAAAAGTGTTGTGCTTAGATTCTTTGACAGTAATCTAATTTCTCCTCTCTTGCGCATCTATATTTATTTGGTTTTGTCAACACTCAGGGCTCTTTTTTCTCCCTTTTGCCTTCAGTGTATTGATCTCTCTAATGGATTGGATCTGATTCCAGAGCGTCTAACATGCTTTTGTATCCCTTTATTTTCACCCAGGAAAATCGATCAGGCAGGCCTGAAAATCAGCCAGGATCAGGTTTTAAGGGATCCACTGTGGTGGGAACATGGTGCGTGGACTGGAGAACTTTTAACCAGCCAATAAGGTATTTCAGATACATTCTATACCTTTCTACTCTCTGTTTTGGTTGTTTTCTGCGGTTTTCTTGATCTTATAACTTTTTATTTTTCCTGCTGATAACAATCCTATTATTACTGATTAGCCTATACTGAAATGTCTTAAAATCAAAATTTATACAATCAGTTGTTCTACACATTCTGTGGAGCTCAACCAATCAATAAAGAGCTGTACCGTCAAGCTGACTGCAGATTGAGTGATACTTCTTTATAATTCTTATTTTTTGTGTGTTTGTGTGTGTGTGTGCTCACAGAAGACTTAGTTACAAGCTTATATTCTTTATTAACAAAAGGCAAAACTAAACATTAAACATGACAACTGTAGGGCACACAAACCCAAGTCCTCTTGGCTTCTTTCCTAAAGATGTAGAGTTAAATATAAGAAGAGAGTAGATCAATGACCAGGTATTGGTATGTGGCAGATTCTCAGACTGCAGAAAGAGAGGATTGGAAAAAGCAGCAAATTCTACCTCCACCTCTGAAATCTGATCGTAGTGTTTGATTCATTGAATTCCTTCACTTCCTCGCACGTTCAAACAAACTGAACTTGAGAGGAGCCACATGAGGGGCAGGAACCTGACAATCTTAGCTTAAAAAAAAAATAAGTGGAGCCTGAGAAGTTAGTAGGTTCTCAATGGGTCTGTAAATAAGCCACAAGACGAGTGCTTACTTCCTCACAACTCTCTGACTTTCATGTATAGGCAGGGGTAAAGAGGAAGGACACGCTTGTTAAACGAACCCTAATTCCTGTTCATGTGGGGTCCTTACAAAAATCGATAACTGAGGTAATGAGTGTATTTTTCCGATGTTAAAATACTCCATTCCAGATAGATAGATAGATAAACAGATAGATAAACAGATAGATAGATAGATAGATAGATAGATCACTTTCACTTTCCTCTCTCTTAAACCAGGTGCTGGCAGTATGAGAGGTGCTGCCCCATTTCCCCCAAGACAACTCTATTTGTGAGGCTGCCGAGGGTTTAACAGTGCAGCGAGCAGGAGTAATGAGAGGCCGGTGACATCTCATAAACTGGTCCACCTCGCACACAAACACACCTGTGAGTGGCCACACACTGATCCCTGACATCTGCTTCACGGCGGTCGCCGGCGTCTGATGGAGCTGCCCGTCAAAGTGCTTACGACATGAGCTACAACCTAAGGAGGGTCCCTCGATGATCACACAAAAAATAGAATCATACGTAGCAATCAGAAACAATGTCTGCTCTGTCATAAACACCTGTCCTTCAAACGCCCTGATGTTACAGGCGATGGTGCGGAAACCGCTCATACTCACGGTGCAGGTGCAGATCTGTCTGCTCTCCAGCCCCACATACTCAGTGACGCTTTTCCCTTTGAGGATGAGAAGATTAGTAGAGATGAAACACTCTCTTTTCCTCTTCCCTTATCTCTTGAGCAGATCCTATCAGGCTTTCTGTGACATTTGACAGTAGCCATTTCCAAAAGCATGGTGGCATATGAGAGGTCTGATACTATGTTTTGGTTTTCCTGGAGCAAGCCACCCAGCTGCGGTAATGTTCACGAGATGTTCTGCTCTTAATCACAACAATGTCAGAAGGGGAAACAAAAACATCACTCGGGCTTGACGATAATACTGAACACTCAAGTTACACTTTTCTGCTGACACTTGTAGTCGACCCAGATCTGAATTAATTTCATTTTTATCTGGGTGATGATTTCGGGAATTTGTAACCTGACAATCTGCGTTTGGCACAAGCCTATGAATTATTGAATATTTGATAGAGGGCAGAAATGCAGATGACTGAGGACGAAGAATGAACTCATACATGTTTTAATGTGATGTGCATTTAGGGTGATGGCTTTCCACACACAGATCTCTGCCAGTGTGAAATCAAATCCCCAAATCTTGGAACTGCCTACACTCACACACACACACACACACACACACACACACACACACACACACACACACACACACACACACATGTATGCAAGCACACAAGGAGTACTAATATTCAAACACACACACATGCAAAAAAAGCCCCTTCTCACAGATTTATCACCCAAGCCCTGCTCCCGTCGGCATCACAGTGGCTGATTTTCTCATTTCATAGGCCACCGGGGTAGAACAGACATGTGCTTGTTCAAATCCACCCAGCAAGACACACCGGTCTCAGCACACAACTTTCTCTTTAGCAGCTTAACAGATGCCAGGCAGGGGGGTAAGCTCAGAAGAGGGCGCACACCCGTCAAGGGCGAACCCTCTTCGTGCACATACACACACAAGGTAGAGACAAAAACGGGGGAAATTAGGTTCCTGCGATCCTGCGCTCTAGCGACCATGACCGTGAGAGGTTTTATTTATCATTCTATGCCAGTGGTTTTAAATGATAGCACTTTTTCGGCCCCCTATTTTTCCAGCGTGAACCAAGCAGAGCACAGCTCCTCTCCAAATATAGAGATCATGTTTGTATTGTTTGACACTGAGGCCTGATGGAGTGCTTATTCTGTTCCTGTCGACATGGGTAACCCCTTCCTGTGTGTGCACGGCACGGCCCCCCTCCTCCGAGCGCCTTGGAGTATGAAAACAGCATCAGGGCTACAGACAAGGCGGGCTGTTTGGGAAAGCAGGGACCCACATGAAAGGCATCAGCCCATGCACGGGGGAGACCGAAAAGAGGTGCGTATATACGTGTGTGTCCGCACATGTAGGCGAATTGCTGTTTATGTGTGCCAGACTGCTAAAAACAGCGTTTTTTTGAGGGGGAGTCATGCTGGAGAGAGGATTTAATTGTGCCCTTTTGAGCGATGCCGGCTTATTGATGTAATGGTTTACTCATGGTGCGGTTGAGGAGGTACAGTTTAACAATAGGGGCTTGTTAGGAATCACTGAGTCCTGTGCACAGCATCCACATTACTTAGTGGGAGCATGCAGGCTTGTAATGAGGAGCAGGAGCGTTCAAATGATCCGCTCTGTTTGGGCTGCAGCTCAGCACAGGACAAAGCACATGTAAATGCCTGTTAGCCACTGGGAAACATTGAGTCGGTTCTCAGATCTAGCTTGGCTACTTGGCATGACACATACTATGCATCTTGGGAAATTAAACAGTTTCTATAATCAGTCAAATTACATAAACTATGTAACCAGGAAACTACAGAGTTTCTAAGATTGCACTACAAATGACAAAATTGGCCTAAGAAGCTCCAGTCAGACAGATTCGGATAGTCAGAAATGGGGTGATACAGACATGCAGACAATTTGGAACAGTAAATGAAAGTTGGAGGACCAGAGGTAAACATGCTAGAGAAAAAAAAAACTTGGCCTTTTTTCTTGCAACCTTGGTGGTTTTCAGTAGAATAAAGGGAGGGGATATTTTTCCTTTGATGGCATGCCAGATGGAGTAGCTGTGGATAAACAGAAAGAAGCCAGGAAAATATACAAGGTCCGGGGTAAGGCCTGGGTCTCGCCTGAGGAGCCAAACCATAGGAAGAGCACTCAGTTAGGCATGAGTTCACCTGCCCTGGCCCTGCAGTGCCACACCAAGGATTGGCAGGACAGGCCATGTAGAGGCTGTTATTGTAACATGGTGAACACATGCGAGCTCCGTGGCCATTTATTTAACTCCAGTCGTCCAACTGAGCCTTAAATGGTACCAAGATCTAAAAGGAGCCAAAAGGAGCCAACAGGAGCTCTGCTTCCACACAAAATAGCCAGACTGTGTATTTTATTCTTCAACAAAAGCTAATTTCAATTGAAAGCTATAAAATGTGAAAGTATGTGGCATGACAGAATGCCACGTGGCATGCGGGAACAAGAGGTATGTTGCCCCTAAAAGACACTGTGCTGCATATACATAACAGATTGTTCAAATCTACCGGCCTCTGTTGTTTTCTGTTGTAATGTTTGTTCTGCCATTGCCACAGACAGACACACTCTGGGCGCCTGGCATCCCTGCTGCTGCCCACTGCACATGCTGGTCTATTGTACTTGGCAACCTTGTTCCCACAAACAGATCACAATGCACTAGCTCCCTCTGGCCGGCCTCATGTTTGCACTGGGAGCAGCTGTCGGTGAAATGGCCCTGTAAGCTCTTCCTAATTACCTAACATGCTCTGTGTCTAAGCAGCCCTCCGTTTAGTCCCTTTTTCAGGGCTCCACACTGCCAGGCCTGCACTGGGCAAACAAGCCCCACTTTCCAATGCAAGTGGGGGGTCAAAGAGAGTGAGAAGAGAGGGCAAATGGCGAAGGGTGGGGGTGGTAACTGGGGCTATGCAGCCTATCATGCCCCACCCGCTACCCACCCACCTCTCTGGGTCAGCCTGATACTCTTCTAGATAATATATCAGCCTGCCGTCCCCTTGGCAACCCAGCCAGACCCCACACACAACACTACAGGGTAGCCACCCCCTTTTCTGCTCCCCAGTACTGCCACCTGGCCCCCTTCGTCCAGCCTCTCAAAGAGAGAGCCTCATCGCTCAGCTAGCAGTCCATTGTTCAGCTCATGAAGTGACTGCGGGCCAATTAGCAAGTTAACAAGTTAAGAGGTGGACTCTGTCAAATGCAGAGCTTTTTCACCCCAGGGTCATCAGCAGGGGGGTCACTTTGCCCATTCTGGGAGGGGCATTTCATAAAATGGCCGCCGAAGAGTTGCTGAGCCGAGCATGATGCTGAGCCTTTATTGCATCTCTAAGTGCTCAGTTATATCTAAGTATACGTGACACAACAAGTAATAAAATGCATTGAGTGAAAGGTAAAAGATTAAATACATGTCGAACATTACTTTGAGCAAGCATATCTATGGCAAGGCTAATTGTAGTCTTTTTTATTTAGGTCTGTTAGTCAGACTTTGCAAAAAATGGACTGGTATGATTTCAGTCGGGCTAAAGCATTTGAACAACATTTTCAAAAAGACAAATTATTGCTTAAGTGCAACTGAAATCAAACTTTCAAATCAAAAGTGCAATTCAGAGCCAATCCGGTTTATCCTACAATTTTACTGGTGCCTGAATTCAGATGCTCTTTTATAGCCTCTCAGAATCCAGAAAATAATTACAGTGGTGAGATGTTTAGCTATTCCGGGTTAGTTTACAAGGTTTGCCCGAGATTCATTTGTAACCAAATCCGCTTCCATAAAACCGGTCTGAGTTAGGCTTTTTTTTCCCTTGTGCATCAGCATTCCAACTTACCTGTGGTCTGAACAACTCTACTAAGAAGCTTGGCTGACCTGTGGAAAATGGTTCTTTCAGACCATGTTCAATGAAGTCAAGCGGTTAAATTTGAAACAAAGCCTCAACATATTTTCGCTTTAAACTGTGCAATTCACAATGCATTCTAGGGCTCCCACATACTTTCAATGTCACAGGCCCCCCCACCCTCTCACGACACTTTCTCCTCCGTTCCCCCTACCTCCTCGGGACAAAGACAAAGGCTCCAATTTGTCACGTCATGTCCAGCTGTTGACTGGGAAGACCCCTTAGCCAGTGAAAGAAGCACAAGCTGGGGGAGCCAAATGGCTTTTTCCCCTTTCTGTGGGAATGTTTGTCCAAGGAAACAATGCCACCTCGACGGGGCGGGGTGGGGGGTACTCCCAGGGGGGTATGCGCCTAGCTCCTTGGGCTTTAACCCTTTTAGAGAGAGCTGTCCACCTTGAAAAGGCCATTGAGCTGCTGCTGGGTGGCAGAATAGCATCATTAAGCTTCACTAACCTCACTGTGAGTGCCAGGACCCTGATAGCAGTGATGCCTCACATAGATTTACTGCCGGATAGTGGGTTTGTTCTCTTTCCCTAAAGGGACTAGATCAGGAGAGAGTCCCGGGCTGGATAGAAACAATACTAAGCTGTGAGAGGAGTGAGAGGGCCAGTACCCACTTAATGAAGAACTTATAATAAACTCTCTCCCCAAACCGTCTCCATGGGCTTCCCAATGGTATGCCTATGGTTCAACGTTAACTGCTAATTGAGTAAAAAATTGGCGGTTGCTTGACCCTTCTAAACTAATGGCACCTGCACCCAATTTAGGAGATGATTAATTCACATTCATGTGACATATAGGTTGACCCCCTCAAACCTATTCTTGGGAAACCTCTCAATCCAAATTCAGTGCATACATGCATTATTCAGGCCCCCCTACCAAGGATTGTGGGGGGGGCGTCTTTGACCGTACATTAAACTCACGACACGGAGCACTTCAAGCCAACACCTATAATCAGAGCATCAGAAAAAAAAATCTCATATTGGACACAACAAGGCTTATCAAATATGTCGAGCCATCTAAGGGCTTTTCCCTTGACACATTGTCCTTTCAGGAAAAACATAAGGTGGAGTAGGTGTTCCTCACTCTCCTTTTAATGTGCTCCACAATTACAGCTGTCACAGCACAAGCCTTTGCGTAGTTTGTTTCATTACCACCCTCCCTTCCCCTTTCAGTGTGTGAAATATGGAGGCAGGGAACAAACCTTCTGTCATAAATACCCTCTCTATGAGAGCCATCAGAGTACAGCTTCAAGAGAGGAAATACAGGAGAGGTTGCCGGTGGGGGGCGAATGCTTCTCATAAATTATTTGGGTGTGAAATAATATTTGCTTTGTGGAACAGGCCCCCAGTGGAGCATTTGGACTGCTGGCGCATCCATACTGCCATGACAAGGCTGAGGAGAGGAGAGGAGAGGAGAGGAGAGCAGAGGAGAAGAGAGGAGGAATGACCTCAAAAATCTTCCTCTCTTCCCATGCTATAGAATGGTTTGATTTGACTGACCAAACGTTGCCCTTGTGCACACCAAAACCTAAACCAATTGACTATCTTCATGATCACGCTAGAGTACCTAATCTCCTCACCCTGACTTTGGCTTGGCAGAGCCCACTGCTCCTCTCCTGTGCCTGATCTAAAGCCATCAATATGCCAATAATCTCTTCAGCCAATATCTCAGGCTGCCTGTGCAATTGAACAAAGGGAAGGTGCTATAGATCCTGCATCTCTCTGTTCTCCCTAAGTCCGGTCACTTGGAAAATCAGGCACAAGGGCAACGTTTAGCTAGGAACCCAATTCAGACTGACACTTTAGGGCTGCAGAGGTCAAAGGCCAGCATGTCCATTATGGACAACCAATTCTTCCTTCCAACTGTCTGCTTTCATCTGGGTTTACTGGTGGGCTGTGAAGCTTTCAGTAATATTCACCAAAAAGCATGAACAAATCTAACGAAATTTATTTCCTGTATGATATATTCATGCCATGAAAAACCACGTTTATTCATGGCACTCACAAGGTAGCTTTACTAGGATTACCGGCACAGATGCCTTCAGCTGGATGCACAAAAACGACAAACTCATAAACAGCAGGTCGTAATGCCATGCATATTCTGTCATGCTCAACCCCACTGCATTTTAATTCACAGGAAATGGTACAGATTGGGCAGACGCTGTGACTGATGAGCACAGACACCAATAAGAGGGCCGTATAAACAGGCATCACTCGGAAGCCATTGGAGCGTGGGGAGGCGAAGTGCTCCTCAGTACTCCACTGTCTTCCCTGAGGACCCTGAGGAGTCATAATCAGACCCTTGTAATACACTAGTACTTGTGTGGTCCCCTGGGCTCATTTGCATACTAATTACCGATTGCAAATGAGAGGGGGAGCCGATTGTGTTCTGCTTGAGTCGCCGTGGTGGCAGAATATTCCGGTGATGCCACTAAGGAGCTTATCCAACACAGCAAGCCGAGCAGAGCAGGGCCCTCCCCTGATATACAACCCCTCATTAGTATTACAATTAAGGACATGAAAGACACATAAAACATTATATACTGCCAAAGTGTTGTTTTCATACCAATTAACACAGCTACTGATTTACTATCAGAGAAGACCCAGATCTCAGAGGAACCAAGGAACATTTCTCACAAGAGTACATGACACATGCACACATGCGTCAAACAAACACACTGAGCTCACTGTGGTGGCAGAACTGAAAGGTAACAATAGACTTAGATTTTCTGATGGGAGGACCACATAACAGCCAGACTCAGATGGCAAATCATCGTGTTATTCTGCACTGTTAACTGGTGTAACAAGCCTCACACATTCACGCACACACACACAAACAGATATATAGGCTACCCGCAGTCTTATACAACTGACACTATCTCTGCCACTCTTTTTCTTCCTTTATAATAGCTCTTTGTTTTTGTCACTCCTTGGACTTTCGTTGGTGTGAAAGAAGGATGAGGCGATCGAGTGTGTCATAGCTCAGTCAGATGGATGGTAGGGTCAGGCAGTTAATGTGTGTGTGTTCCACTATGTTTTTTTTGTTTGGTTTTTTTTTTTACCTCTTTTCTTGACTGCCACCGGGGGACTGTTTTATAGATCTCTTTCACAGCTCTACTGATATACCTGCAAAATGCAATGGGGGGTCTTTACTCTTAACTTTATAATAAAAGGTGTGATATGAGGGAAACAGAACACAAGCACATACACACACACAAAGTCAAAGATCACATCAAACATGCGTACAACACATATCAGCCTATACACAAGATATTTATGCTCCTTTTCAGAGAATGTATGTAAAACCAAATGTCTTACTGCACTTGCTGTCTCACTTACTGTAAGTATAAACAAGTTAAAAACTAGGCTTAATGTCTTATGTGGTATTGCTTAAGTAAATTTATTTTGTTTCTTGTTTAAAATATTTAAAAAATCTACAAACAAATACATAAAATATTAAGGCTTTCAAATATATTCATTTATTTAAGAAGTAATTTTCTTTGCAGTGTATAACAGAATTTTACTCATTAGTTTTGCTGCTAGCTAACCCTTCTTTTTCACAATTGGCTGGAGTTTATTCCTATCTACTCCTTGCTGTGGAGTGACTGAACAAGGCAGAACACCTTGCTAGCACTGTCTTCTTTCTCCTCTCAGCGGTGCTAATGGATCCTGTCCCCAGGCCTTCTTTAACTGGGGAATCAATCACATTGGGGCAGCCATTTCCAACCATTCTCACTCTCACTCAGTCTTAACCATTCCAAACAGCCCATTAACCTGCATTTAATCCCCACAATGTCTTCTGTGGCCAAACTCTCACACGTGTAGGGTCTGCCACAGCCAAACATACACACACACACCAGCCGAGGCAGACACAATTACTTATTACACTTTTTCTAAATACTGCAGAGGGTCTTTTTAACACGGACGGATATATGACAGATTCTGTTTTTCTGAATTACAAGTGAAAATTACATTACATTAAGGCCAACAAATCTGTGGGAAACATCTCTAGTGGTGCACACGGCTCCTTGTTGCTTTGCACCGAAATAAGGATTAAAAATTATTTCGAAATGAACATGGTTTTTAATAACATGCAGCTTGAGAAAAATATATCTCATCACACAACCTTGCGGTGGGCTGTGGAACGGCTAATAGACAGAAATGTGGGTGCAGGGATTTTTGTTTCAAGTCCTCAAACGTTCTCTGTGCACCGTTGGTGACACACATCTCCCTCTCCGCACGAGCCCCGTTCATGAGTATTATATCAGGCCTAATTTTCCCCTCCATTCAGTCTGCTGCTACGCAGGGTTAACACGGATCTTTATCAGCAATCTCTCTCCTTTGCCGACACAGCTTCTCTCACTCACACACACACAAACCACATAGTTTGCCCTCAATCTCTGTAACGGTGTCATATACACATCCTCTTGCTCTCTTTCACTCTCTCTCACACACAGAAAGAGACAAATAATCAGTCTTTGTTTAACTCCTTGGGTTAGTAAGAGCACTAAACATATTCTGACAGTCAAATACATTACCATCAGCCAATAATTCCACAAATCTGTGCCCATTACTCCCTATCTGCAAAACGTCAAGTCAGGTAATACGATTAGCATGCTCAAATGAAATATCGAAGACCCCTGATGCAAGTAATGAATAGAGGTGTAGCGTGTGATGTGCATATGCATGTTTGTACGAACATATACAGCGGGACCTGATCTGGTCTGAGATCACCAATGAAAAGTGCTTTTATTTAGCCTTTTTTCATGATTTAACACAATTATTTTAATTACAAATTATCTATGAGTGAAAAGTGGAATTACTTTAATTTCAGAATTTTTTAGTATGTACAGGTCCTTCTCAAAAAATTAGCATATTGTGATAAAGTTCATTATTTTCCATAATGTAATGATAAAAATTAAACTTTCATATATTTTAGATTCATTGCACACCAACTGAAATATTTCAGGTCTTTTATTGTTTTAATACTGATGATTTTGGCATACAGCTCATGAAAACCCAAAATTCCTATCTCAAAAAATTAGCATATTTCATCCGACCAATAAAAGAAAAGTGTTTTTAATACAAAAAAAGTCAACCTTCAAATAATTATGTTCAGTTATGCACTCAATACTTGGTCGGGAATCCTTTTGCAGAAATGACTGCTTCAATGCGGCGTGGCATGGAGGCAATCAGCCTGTGGCACTGCTGAGGTGTTATGGAGGCCCAGGATGCTTCGATAGCGGCCTTAAGCTCATCCAGAGTGTTGGGTCTTGCGTCTCTCAACTTTCTCTTCACAATATCCCACAGATTCTCTATGGGGTTCAGGTCAGGAGAGTTGGCAGGCCAATTGAGCACAGTAATACCATGGTCAGTAAACCATTTACCAGTGGTTTTGGCACTGTGAGCAGGTGCCAGGTCGTGCTGAAAAACGAAATCTTCATCTCCATAAAGCTTTTCAGCAGATGGAAGCATGAAGTGCTCCAAAATCTCCTGATAGCTAGCTGCATTGACCCTGCCCTTGATAAAACACAGTGGACCAACACCAGCAGCTGACATGGCACCCCAGACCATCACTGACTGTGGGAACTTGACACTGGACTTCAGGCATTTTGGCATTTCCTTCTCCCCAGTCTTCCTCCAGACTCTGGCACCTTGATTTCCGAATGACTTTGGACCACTGAGCAACAGTCCAGTGCTGCTTCTCTGTAGCCCAGGTCAGGCGCTTCTGCCGCTGTTTCTGGTTCAAAAGTGGCTTGACCTGGGGAATGCGGCACCTGTAGCCCATTTCCTGCACACGCCTGTGCACGGTGGCTCTGGATGTTTCTACTCCAGACTCAGTCCACTGCTTCCGCAGGTCCCCCAAGGTCTGGAATCGGTCCTTCTCCACAATCTTCCTCAGGGTCCGGTCACCTCTTCTCGTTGTGCAGCGTTTTTTGCCACACTTTTTCCTTCCCACAGACTTCCCACTGAGGTGCCTTGATACAGCACTCTGGGAACAGCCTATTCGTTCAGAAATTTCTTTCTGTGTCTTACCCTCTCGCTTGAGGGTGTCAATGATGGCCTTCTGGACAGCAGTCAGGTCGGCAGTCTTACCCATGATTGCGGTTTTGAGTAATGAACCAGGCTGGGAGTTTTTAAAAGCCTCAGGAATCTTTTGCAGGTGTTTAGAGTTAATTAGTTGATTCAGATGATTAGGTTAATAGCTCGTTTAGAGAACCTTTTCATGATATGCTAATTTTTTGAGATAGGAATTTTGGGTTTTCATGAGCTGTATGCCAAAATCATCAGTATTAAAACAATAAAAGACCTGAAATATTTCAGTTGGTGTGCAATGAATCTAAAATATATGAAAGTTTAATTTTTATCATTACATTATGGAAAATAATGAACTTTTATCACAATATGCTAATTTTTTGAGAAGGACCTGTACTTGCTAAACTTTTCTTTTTCAAATTTTACAAAAAAATTCTAAAACCATTCATTTATCAAATTTCCATTGTGGTCTCAGACTTTTGCAGTGATAAAGCAAATCCTGACAATGTTAAAGATCTCAGGCATATAAAAGAAATGTGAGGAAGGGGAGTGGTGAGAATGAATAGACGGATGCTGGTAAGCTAAGTACTGTTATCTGTTCTTATTGGAGAGGGTGAAGAGATTTGCACTTTACAAAGGAGTAAGCACAGCTGTGACCTCACTCGCTCCAGTGTAGTCCTGGTGATGCTTTTGGTATGAGGATGTATTTGTGTGGAGATGCGGCAATTTTAAAATGCGAGCTTGATGGTCTTTAAATGTAATAAAGCACAAATGTCAAGCGCTAATGATAATGATACAAAGGTAAGCTTAAAAAACAATGTGGTCTGTCATTTACAAACAATTTTATGCCTGTATTTTCAAGCGAAACGCAATATTAAGTGAGAACGTATTGGTGTCTGTGAAAAAGTAGAAAAGTGAAGTCATTTGAGAGGAAAATTCAGTTGCTATATTTTGTTAAATTATTATGTAGCCAAACTATTTTTCTTTCATCCACCAATGAATCATTTACTATTAGACAAGGAATGTTCATTAAGAAAGTAAATAGTAAATTTAATGACAACAAATGAAAACAAGCGTTTCCTTTTAAATGTTTTCCGCCTGCCTATCGTTCTTGTCTTGTGTGGAATGGTGTGGATTTCCAGACGTGCTTCAGGGATGGGAGGGCCCATCCTAGCCCACCCACTTCCCCTGTCCTCTCGTCTGTCCTTCGTAAAAAAGTGCAGGCTGTTCCGGAAAGTAATGAAGGTTTACTGCTCAGCACAGCCTGCTAATTACCCAAACTAACTACCAATCTCAGACACCTGTCTGTCTGCCTGGGTGTGAGACATAACCCAGTCGAAACAACACTAAGGGAAACACCAGGCTATATAAAATAGTCAGCTATATCTGCATCATACACCCTTATCTATATTTATGCACACCTAAATAAAGAGGATAATTACCAAAAAATGTATAAAAGAAACATAATTATAATATCTTGAAAATGGAAAAATAAAAAATAAAAATCTATGAATAAATTAAAACAAATATGAAAATCAGATTTTTTTTTAATCTGACAAAATAAAATAGAAAATAATCTTAAAAAATAAAGATAAAATAGAAATTAATCTAAAAAAATAAAGTAAAATAAAATAATATACAGGAACAGACTGATGGAAATCTATACCAAAAAATTACATTTACAGAAATCTCAACACCTCCTTGAGAGAAACACCTTGTTCTTGACCTAATGCTAACCTTTTCTAGAGCCACAAGGGAAAGATGCAGGTTTTGAGGAAGCTAGGATAGCTCTCGGACCACTGATGTGTGTTAAAGCAGTCCCTGAGCCTACCCCTAGTAGACCACTTGAGCAGTGAAGCCCACCACCACCTAACAGCCCTACACAGACCAATAAATCCCTCTTCATAAACAACGGCTGTGAGGGAAAGAGTGGGGGGTCACAGAAGGATGAAAGAGGAAAGAATACAGTCAGATAGAACAGGCAAAAGAATAAAGTCAGCCAGACACAAAGAAAGAGAAAGGTGAATTTATCTGTAGATCTGTGAGGTTCAGTCCACTCTGCAGTGTCATGTCTGCTGCCTGACTCAGGGTGGATTGGTCATTAGGGGCTGACCATTTACTACGGCATCACGACTCATTAGAGTGGGCAGCACAGAGGAAGGAAAGGCTAAAATGACTTCCCCAGATGGGACAGGTCAAACAGGAAGTGCTCAAGGGGTCAAAAAGGACCAAATCAAGTACAAACAAACATAGCCAGAAAACTCTTCACTTCACCTTCAAGAAAAACAAAACCTTTCTAACCTGAGTCTGTAAGAAGACAAAAAGGAGATAAGTTATTCCAGTCATCTTTGGAAAGATGGGAAATTTATTAACTGGAATCGTATTAAACGTTATTCCTGGTTTGTTTTCTGAGAGATGACCTAAGCCTTTGTCTCTGAGTCAGCCAGAAGTGTTGGTGGAAAGTTCAATGCACCCTTCCTCTCAAAAATGCAGATCATAATGTTTGGAAAGGTGCTGTCATGTTGTGGTGATGGCGTCACCACAAAACTACAATTACACTGCGGCCACATCACAGGGACATAATGGAAATATGGCTGCAGTTCGGCCCGGGCATTCTCCTCAGCGAGCCTGCTATACTGCAGGAGGAAATTGAGGCTGAGAGTGTGCCATAAAACATTCCATTACTGTATCTTCTGCCAAACCAGGACATAAATTTCTACAAATGCAGCTATTTTCCCCTTTTGGCTAAACAAATCTTGCAGCATCCAGGGACAGATTGCTCAAGCTAAGACTAAAAAACAGAAAAGGGATATGGGAAAACATCTATTTGCAACACAGGAGACTTCCTATTCCTTCATTCCATTATCTTCATTGTGACTGTACATCAAGCTCTTTAGCTTTTCAACACTAACCTCTGAGATTCCTCTAGTTGAACTCTGAGAGTTTCTTAGGCTTGTGGGAGCTAGTGGTCTTCAGTGAGGCCTGCCGGCTGAGCCTTTGAAAGCAGCTGGCTTCTTACCGGAGCGAAGGAGCTCCCTGACTATTAGTTTTACTGGTAAGGCAATCAGCCCTGAAGGCTTTGTTCAGCGGCCTTACAGAATGTTTCCAATACTATAAAGTATGGAGCCCAAGGACAAGACACCGGCACCATGGCTCACACACACACATGTGGACACCGAACGGGTCTGAACGGGAATGCAAGAGCACATATTTTTTGTGGTGATATCAAGTCGGGCACAATCATGTTGACAGATGTGCACATGAAGGCAACTCTATCATCAATACACACTTGCCTTGGTTTAACATGTGGGCCCAGTGCTCAATAGCAGGGCATCCCTCCCTTTAAGACCAGCTTTAACGCTGCATGTCCACTACTCAGTATTTGCTTGAATGATTTGTGGACTCCAGGGACTAGGGATGTGCCTTTTTGTAGTAAGCCAACAATCTGAACCCCCCTCTTCCCTCCCTCTTCTGAATGCTTTGAGTCTCTTCCCTGCTGTCTTTGAACTGAGATCAGAGAGAAACATTTTGGCACACATGATGCTGGTCGATCAGGTGCAAGGATAGCCTCCTTTTGAGTGGTCTGTTGTTTTAATAATGTTACCCCCCCCCCCCAACCCTAACAAACCTTCGTCGTCCAGTGCTCTTCCTTGTACCCCTCCCATGTCTATCCTCTCCTTTTCAAAATCATTACAGCCCCCTTGGATTTCTTTTACCCCACGCCATGCAATTACTTCTTGAACAAAGAGAACAAAGTAAGGGCAGTTTGGGAACATGGGTCCAGAGGCTTCGGACAGGAGAAGGGGGGCACACTTAGGATATCTGATGGAGGGGGTCAGAGTCCACACTAACCCCAAAGCCTTGCCTGGGAACTCATGAGTGGAACCTCTTTTAGGGGATTAATTCCCGGCTGGGCTGAGATCTCTTTCTCTTCGCTGGCACTTGAAGGAGACTCTTACTTATCAGGAAGTGATGATATAAAAGTCGATGGCTTGAGAAGTGACCTCGTAAAAAATGAGAAGGAACACAACTGCGGCGTGGCAAATTCCATCGCTTCTGAAATAACAAGTTCACTGCGTCTTAAGGGTTCAGGGGGACAGATGGAATGAGGAGGAGGGTGGTTTTGTCTGGAGTGAAGAGAAAGGAGGTTGCAGAAGTGGTCTAATTAAATTGTGCCTGGGTTGTGATTCCTTGTCTTCAATTAAGGTGCCAAACTTCCATGGTGAGAAAAACAAACTTTGACATTTTTTCCCCTGCCAAATGAAACCAAAATAATAATATGAAAAGGGAGGGAAAAAAGAAGCGAAAATGGGGGGGGGGCCTTCCAAAGCCTCGGCTCTGCTCTGTTTATCTGGGATAAAAAAAGACAGCTTTGATTGAGTAAATCAGAGAGTGAAATGTCGGCAACCGAACGGAGGGCAGCGAAACAGCCGGTTTCAGCACAGCGCTGCAATTTGGTGTAAATTTGACCTGAAAAACACAGGGTGTTTATTGTGCGCTATCATATAGGCCCTGTCAAAGCACCGGCAATTATTGCCATTAGGCTTCCATCATGTCAGTGGCTGTGCCTCTCAAGCGGCCCGCCCCCTTTCTCCAAGCCCTATAATCTGAACACACTTTTGCTCCATCAGGACGGCCTGAAGCAGGCAGATTGTTAAACCAGCACCCATCACCCTCTCTCTCCCTCTCTTTCCAGCCGTCAGACAGGAGGGTGAGAGCTGGGTGCTAAGTCACCGTCGGCCGCTCTTTTCTTTTTCATTTGCCTCCATCCGTTCCTGGCACTTCAGTGACTCTGACAGGCGTTTGGGGACCTGACTGATGTTTGTATTGTGTGCACTGAATTGAAAAGGAAATAGCCATTAAAGTATGGAAGATGGTGGTATGCGAGCGGGTAGGAGGATGAGTGGCGAGGTGTGTGTGTGTGTTACCGTCCAACTATTCCTCAACTATCCTCCAGACTGCATTTTAACATGCTTGGCTGGCACAACTCAGTTCACAGATACCGGATGAATTGTCCTGTGTATTAAATTTGTGAGTCCCCCATGGTCACCCAGAGAGATGAAAGAGTGTAAAAACTCTCCTTCCGGATGATGTCATCCTCCGGCCTTTCCACAAACGCCCCTCAAGCCGACAGGACTTGTTTCTTCAACCTCCGCCCAGCTCTCCCTCCTCCCCGCTCTCGGCTCGCATCAGTACCCCAATACACACCCCAAATCCACCCAGCCGCCTCACACACATACACCACTCCAGCTGGGCTGGATGCGGGGGGCAGGAGGACCACCACCTGTTACACTTCTCTGGAGCCTGAACACATGGCCTTGGAAAATTTAACCACTGAATGATCATTTACTCAAGTGATCATCACTAAGATTACACAGGTGTAGTGAGTGCTAACCCAGAGTATTTAAAAAAAATTCTTGTGAGTTTTCCCATGTTAGATATGACTGAAGGAAACAGTATCTTTCCAGAACTCTTACTTTTGTGAGAGTCGAAGCTTGAGCCAGCTGGCTAAGATGAGGGTCTCCTGAGGGCCCGAGGCCGTTTGGCCAGTGATCAGGAAAGGAGAGCTTTGTGTATCAGTACACACACTCACACACACTAACGCAGTGACAGTGAAGTCAGTGTGCATGGCTGCAGAGCAGCGAGCATTCAGGTGCGCAGTGTGGAGAGTCTCCTGTGTGGATCATTAGGGCTATCGGAGGCACTGGAGTGGGATTAAGTGACTTTGAAAGGTAGCAGGCTCAAGCCGCAGACTCTGCCTGGTGGCCACTTAAAAGCAATAAGGTCTCTGGCACTATGATGTCTGCCCAGCCAAGCAGGCTGATACTGTCTCACCACTGTTGGGCTACTACTATTTTTTTTATCTTTTTTTATCTTTTCTTTCTTTCTCTTTCTTTCTTTCTTTCTTTCTTTTTTTCTATCATCCCTTTTCCTTCCTTCCATACTTAAATTTTTTCTTTCATTTCTTTATTTCCTTATTTTTTTCTTTTCTTTGTTGTCCTTAATTCTTTCCTTTTCCTTCTTCCTTCCTTCTGTACTTTTTAATTAATTTAATCTCCATCCTTTCATTTATTTTTTATAATCATATTTTCTTCTTCCTTCTTTTTTCCTTTCATAATTTTTCCTTCTTCCTGCCATTTTCTTTCCTGCATATCTTTTTTCTTTCCTTTCATCCATGTTTTTCAGCCTTTATTTGCTTTTTTATTTCTTGTATTCCCTTTTTTCTTCCTTTCTTCCTCCCTCCCATCTTTTCTTCCCTTCCTTTTTTTTGTTCTTTACCTCTATCGTTATTTGTTCCTTTACCTAGGAGTCTAAAAAGAAAAAGACAGCAAAATGAATAAGTCACACAGAGTAGTAATATATATATCAATATATATATCCAGGGCTCCACCCACAGCTTCCCCTTGAGCATAGAGCAAAGTTATCAGAGTACTGCTGAGCTTGCTTTGTCATACACAAACACATGTGCATAAATGGGCAAAGATGCACAATCACACACATATTTGTGGGCAAATGCATAGAGAAAAAGAGACTGAATGCCATTTGTCCCCAGAGGACCAGGCTCTTTTTCTTCCTTCTTTGTTTTCTTCTCTATAATATATACAGACACAGAGCACAAAATCTATTTATTGAGCACACTGTATATTTTTGGTTGCTTGTGTGGTTGTATTTGATGTCAAAGAAAAAAGAAATCTGTAAGAAAATAAGGAAAACACATGAATCTACATTAATTAAATTAGTAACATCTAAAAATAATAGTAGGGAAATATTTGATTAGAACTTTGTGTAACTAAAACAAACTCAACAAATAAAAAATAAAACTTCCAATTATCAGGTCAGTTAAAGCCGAGATATGAAAAGGGATTTCAAGACAATGCCTTTTGGGAAACAAAACTTTTCTAACCACATAAAAACAAACATAGCAATGTACAAATCTGTTTGGCTAGTCCAATGAATACAAACATAGTCACAGATGGTTCATAAGAATTGGACACAAATACTTTCTTGCCCATTCTCTCTCTCTCTCTCTCTCTCTCCCTTGAACAGACTTAAGCAAAATGCTGTAGTCAATGGTGTGGATAGGGCTGTGGAACACAAAGGGTTGGCTTCATCGCGGCTCTTTTCAGGGCTGCGGGAGGATAATGTCCGTCCTATGTTTTGTGTGTGCGTTTTCAGGGTCACAGAGGAGGGCACATTAAGCCAGTATCGCCAAGCTGGTCATTTCACTGCTACTTCTGCTGGCAATTTCCACCTCCCTCTTTCCTTTTCTCTGTCTCGGCTCTCCCCCCCCCACTCTCCCCTTCACCCTTTCTTTCCTTTCTAATACAGCACCAAGGTCTAATAGGCCTCTATTGCTGTGCGGCCATGGGGGCTTTATTGAGACACTGGAGTGTTTAAAAACAAGAGACGGAGGTGGCGAAGGGGGTTGTTGGTTAGCTACCTTTACCTCACAAGCAAAAAAAAAAAAAAGGTCTAGCTCTCTTTCTCTGCTAGTGCATTTAGGAAGGAGAAGGGAAACGGTGGCTAGTGACTCTTTCCCTCACCCCCTCCTTCCCTGAACCCCCCCGCCAGGATGAAAGCTGCCTCCACTTTAAAGTGGATTAGAGGAGCAAAACACTGAAACAATGGGAGGTGAAAAATCAAATTAGGCTCTTAAACATCAAAAAGAGGCCTTGAACAGTTAAGCTTCCTCTCCTCTAATCTGTTTACTTTCAGTCAACTATATATTCACAATCACAAACTGTTTCTCCACAAGCTTGGCACTAAAATGCAAGTCTGTTCCTGTCACTGGAACAGTCCAGGGACTGTAATGCCGTCCACACAAACAGAAGGCGAAAGGGCAAGGCAAGTCTGTGTGGTTTAGTCTGAAGTGCTTTAAAATGATCACTTTTGAGAGGAAACTCTTGAGAGCCTGAAAGCTGCTGTGGGTAAATAGTTTGTCTTATTTCCGTCTGTTTTTCTTTCTCGCTTTCCGTCCTTATTTACCCTGTTTTTATTTTCTCCCGTTCTCTAAATCTCTCTCTCACCCTCCTCTCTCTCTCTCTTCATCCAGCAGGGGTGATTTTCACTGAAGAACACCCCAGCAGTGTTTCATGTTGCATTGTTCACGCTCTGCCTCCAATTTGCTTTCCACATTCTGCAGTCCCGTCCGAGACGTTACGCCGGCTTAAGAGACAAATCGCACACACAAAAAAAGGGGGAAAAAAATGGAGAGAGGAGAAAGGGCCAGCCCTTCACAGCAATGCAATTATCGCAGCATTTGATGCCGGCGGCTGCCACTGCTGGCTTTTGTAGTGTGGCTTCTGCTCTTCTCTGCTTGCCCTGTACTTCACCAGCGCACCTAATAGCCATGGAAGCAGCGATTTTTACGGTACAAGACATTAACATGGCTACACTCCCCAACAATGCCCACATTCAATAGGACTTAAAAAAGAGAGGTGGCTTCGCCTACTTAAGTAAGCCAGAACCTGCCACTGAAATAGACAGTCCGTGAGTTTATTACACCTTCAGAGAGAGAGAGAGAGAGAGAAAGTCTTAGTATAAAACTCAAGCATTTTCTCTCTGATGATACATTTATTAAATGCCACAAACATCTGCAGGCATCCAGAAACTCACATCTGTCTGTCTAAATATTTATTTATTAATAAAAAAATATGTTTATAATTGTGGTATTTTGCTCACATTTTACATGAATAAAAAATATGTGCATAGCGAAAAATTAGCTAAAACTCTTACAAGTAAATATCTGGAAAAAAAATTTGTTGTTATAAAAAAACATTGTTTTCTATTTTATGAGTTTTAAAATTTCAATGAATTAAATACATCAAAAGGGCAATTTTGGCATAAGTTTGATTTTACATTTAAAAATGAAGGCAGCAATTACATTTTTAATTATATAAATGTTATATGCTAATATAAAATGTTCTGTTTTAACACATGTAATTTTTTTTTTACAGTATGGGAGCACATTGTAAAAATTTTAACCAATAAAAAAAAACTTCTACACGGTTGGCCAGTCTGTTTCCAGTTTGTGTTAGTGATACGACGGGTGATATTCTGCTGTTTGCAGTTGCAGATGCACCAGACAGCAGAGAGAGAGAGAGAGAGAAGGCAGAGGAATAAAGGCGGAAGGAGGCGGAGGTGAAAAGAGGGGCAGATGAGCAGGAGGGGGCACTTTTACAAAGGCGATGGAAAGAGAAAGTTAGACACAAAGAAACAACGAGGAGCAAAATGCGGGACATGGAGAAAAGAAAGCTGAGCCATTGAAAAGACCATCTGTGATTTGAAATGGATGAGTGTTTTGAGCGCTGTGTTTTTCCTTATCCGGCGCTGAATGGACAGAAACCAATCAGTAACTTAAAAAAGGCCATAAACAAATAAATGTAAAAAAAGAGGCTTTCGTGCTTCCTCACAGGACAAATTATACGGGGCGAGATGCCTCGACACAGCATTTAAAATAACAAAAATGTATGAAATCAGGAATTAACCTCCGAAAAATTATGAATAATGAACATATAAACAAAATGGCATTTAATTCAACAAACGCTAGTTAAAAAAAGTGAGGAAAATAACAGAGAAATACTAACAGTGATTATGCAGGCTGAAATACAGATCAAATAAGCTGATAATTGACTAATAACCATTCATTTTAATTATCATTAAGTTTTTTTTTTGTTTATTTTTAACATTGGCAGCAGCAGAAATATTGTTATTATTGTTAATAACAATAAAATTATCCTAATTTAAATTCATGTTACCGTGTAACCTTAAAGAAAATTAAAACGACCTGTGATACAAAATTACTCGTGCATAATTATCTCATGCTAATGACTGTTTATGAATAAAGAGAGCACCTAATGTGATTGACACGAATTGTATGTAAATTAAATCATGCACTCAATATAAAGTGCTAAAACTCACTTTCTTTCTAGAATAATTCAGATGAAGGTAAAGCTAAACACTATCAATATAATAAACCTGTCTCTGTTTAGATATAGCACTATCTATATTACAATATTATTTAAAACACAAATGAGAGCAGAAATAATTTCTATATAGGTAACATTATTATTAATTATAATATTCTATATAACATATTATTATATTTTTGTGATNATAACATATTATTACATTTTTGTAATAATAATAATTATTATTATTATTATTAACGTAGCTGCTGAATATGAACTCTAATTAAATCAGACCTGCAAAAGTTCATTTGGTCAATTATTAAATTAAGCACATAACAGCTTTGTGTACATTACAGGACATTAAAGCAAAATAATAGACTTCTCTAAAAGCATCACTCATTAAAATGCGTCTACATGGAGCTCTACTGAGACAATGAATTACTTTTCTCTCCATAAAGTAAAATAATGTGAAATATCGCATATTTTAATCAACTTCAAAAGTATTGCTATCCTCAAATTTTGGACGGGTGCCGAACACATTCATGGCAGTTTAATTAAATTAACTCACGGTACATCTTTGATTTGTACCCATTAAAAATACAATTTTATGACTCAATTCGAAAAAGCATCATGGAAGGTTAATGACTAAAAGTGGGGCATAAGAAGCTTAATTGCGGACAGACACTGCAGACAGTATTTTATTGTGTAAAGCTAAATTCAAGACACCAGTTCTGCAGCTAAGAGGTTTGTGGATGGCATTAAATCAAGGGGTGGCCTGAGACAACTGCTCTAGAGGACAAAAATCATCCTTTAAAAACGTGCATGAACTTTTTATATGCCTCAACCGAGGGTTTAATTTAGGATTTGACTGCTGGACATTTGCTTTCCTATAATTAAACAGAATAAACTTAGCATCGATTTATTAATATTCCCATAAAAACACATCTAAAATCATTATTAAAAAACTTAATTATAAAAAAGAAGAAAAACTAAAAAAGATGATAAATTAAAAGAGAGATCTGCTCTACTACCTGCATCAGGCCTTTTACACATACATAAAATAATGGCTGATAATTTAAACAAGCAATACATTTCAAGCAATATAATGAGACATTTAATTGATTCCTGAACTGCAGTATATCCAGACAAGTATGAATGTCAAATTTAATATATTAAATGTATTTTATCCATCTGAAACACATTTAAGTGAAGGTTTGTAATATGCTCATTTTAGAGCTTAAAGGATTACAGTGCTTGAAACAATGAGAGTGTCGAGTTGAATCTAACCTATAGGTGAAGCAAGCTAATAAACTAAAGACGAATTTCCGGATGGTGATTAACCCGTGCCTTGGCTGGAATGAGCGGATGTCAGTGGCGGATACTGAAGGGATGACATTAGCTGTAAATGTAATGATGCAGCGGCCCATCTCTCACTGCTAGGATGAGCTGCATGATGAAGTCAGTTAGGTAAGAGCACAGGACTCTTATTGACCAGGGGGAGTTTGCCTAGCACTAAATTCTCAGCAATAACAATGTAGTGAATAGGTGAGAAAGGAAGGAGAGCAGAGATCAGCCTGCGGCGTGACCCAAGAAGGGGTGGCCTAGGTTTGGGGAGAAAGGGAGGAGGAGGAGAATAGGGTTGACGGCTAGTCTCTTGACCTCCCAGGATCTGGGTTCCTCCTGGTGCACAACCAAATGACAGGACCTCCCACTTTTATTCTCTCATGCACTCACTCATTCACTATTAAAATGCACAGACACATATAAGCACCTTCACAGGACTTTTACTGCATTTAGGGGTATTACAAAAAACTAAAATGGGGAGAGAATCTTATACAAGTTGTCATATCTATTATAAATATTTCAAATTGCTGGCCTTGACATATTAGTTCATTGTGAGGTCGAAGGAAGAGAAAGTGTGAGAGAAAAATAAACAGCGGAGGAGAGTGGTAAACAAAACATCCCCTAATGGATGGGTGTGTAGGGGGTTTTAAAAGCTGTCTACAGTTGCCATTAACAGATTAAAGCACCCTTTTGGCCTGATCAGTAAAGCATGTCGGCAAACTACTCCTAACTACTAGCAAACTGCTCCGAAACACTCCTGCCATATTCTCACAGCGGACACGTTGAGAATCTTCAGCAGTCTAAAGAGAAAACGGACAAGACGGGATAACGAAGGATCGGGTCTGACCCGCATGACTGCCCCCCTCCCAGCACACATACACATTGACAGGGGGTAGTTACAGCCTGGTTGTTGGCAGGGCTCTCTGATTTCACGGCAGGCTGGGTGGTGCCATTGAGCACTCATCATGCTCTCTTTCAGCCTTTTAAACTACAAACCCCCCACCCGCTACCTCACCCGTAAGTCTCACACACACGTTCCAACACTCTCACGCAAGCACTACTATGACCCTGACCTGACATACAGCACTGTCATAACACTGTTCCAAAGATTTCAATGTTCACAAGGTAAAATGTTGATTTGAAAACCCCAACGCTCAAAATAATTAACTGTTTTGAGTAGGACAAACTTAAATTTAACAGATTAGTTCAGTCAAATTAACTTTTATGAGAATTTAGCACTTTCTTTTTCTTTCAAGTTCAAAGAACTGATATATTTTAAGTAAACTGAACTGTTTTGTTGTTTTGAGTTTTATGAACTTATTTCTCTTAATTTAGACAAACTGAAGTTTAACTGAAACCGGGCTGGGATTTCTATTCTCCAGCATGCTAAAATTAAGTGTTATATAATGTTTTTTGTGCAAGATTAATGTTAAGTGCGAGATTTAGTAGTGATTAATGTTTTGTTATGCTAATTTAGAAGAGTTTCTGTTAACGTGGGTTTTTGGAGATTTACCGTCACGGTGACAAGTGGTGCATGTGCCTTGGTTTGACAGCAGGTATGTTAAATACTTTATATTGCTGTACTCATTCAGCAGGTGCTATACCATGCTATTACTAACATGTTAGCAAATCAGCAAATTAGCATTTTCTGAATTAGCTTGTAATAGCTAGCTAAGTTTCCACTAATAAAAACGTTTATGTTGAGATTATGTGATAATTTTAAATTAAATGTATGAATAAGTGTACTCAAACATTTCAAGTTAAGAACAATTAAAATGTATGAGTACAAAATAAAAATCTAAAAGTTCTGCTTACTTAAACTTTGAATTTCTTAACTTAAAAATTGAGGCAACTAAATGTTTTTTGAGTTTTGCCAACTTATTGTGGCAAGATTACAGTGCAGATTTAACTTTCTGTGCTGAAAATCTGTGGAATTCTTCAAAATAGATGTAAAAAAATATATATATAAATATATATATAAGTATAATTATATATAATTATACTTATATATGTTTACTCAAATAATGATTAATTTTATGTATATATATATAATGGACGGACGGACGGACGGACAGATAGATAGATTTACATTTACATTTATGCNCATTTGGCAGACGCTTTTATCCAAAGCGACTTACATTGCATTATACTATACATTTTGTATCTTGAGTATGTGCAATCCCTGGGATCGAACCCATGACCATTGCTAGTATTGCTAGCATTGCTAGTGCCATGCTCTAACCACTGAGCTACAGGAAAGCTGATAGATAGATACTACAGAGGCAGTACTATTCCTTTTAGAAGCTGAAGGCATAATCAAATTCTCCAAAATATTTAATAAACACAGAGGAGCTAAGAACATTGTGAATCTGCTGAGCTTTCTGTGGAGCTCCATGTAGGCTTACTTATAACTTAAGCACCATCCCATTATTGTCTCCTAATGTGTCATCTGTCACGCATTACAGAAACGTGACATAATTTAGATGCTGTGTGAGGTGCGAGAACCAGAGTGACGGTGTCTACAGGGAGCAGTGAGGTAACCAGTTCTCCCCTCTCCCTCTTTATCTCCCCTATTCTCTCCCTCTCCTCTGAAAGCGCACCCGGGAAAAGCTGTTTTTTGTTTGCGAGTAAAGTTTTCTCCTCCTCTTTGAGTGGGTTGGAGAAAGTCTCCCTTCTCTCCTTTAACAAACTCCCCTCTCTTCTGTCAGACTTCCAGCGGGCTAATTAACATGCAGCAGGGTGACTTTTCGCCTCTTGTGTTTCTCTCTCTCTCTAAAGGGTACTTAATAAAATGTGAGTCTGCGGAATGCAACAAAGGCGCAGCGCCTCAGAGCAGCTTCATTTCCATTAGAGAGGCCTCCCGGCTCTCACACTAATGTCTGGACCTGCAGTTCATTCTCGCCGAGCAGCCCGACAACAAGTCGGTACTGCCCCAGTGACAAGGTACAATTTGTACTCATTTTCTTTAAAAGTGTGGAATGAAGAAAGCACTTTCAGTCTGAGACAAATGATGAAGATAGTGACAGTCACTTTAGTGTTACTCCAAAATCAATCAGCAATATTGTTTATATCAAATATATATAATGTTTATATAGATAAAAAGTGTGTGTGTGTGTGTATATATATATATATATACACACACACACACACACACACACACACACATTTCTAATGAGGAAATTACTGAGTGCACCTTTAATGAAGGATTGTAACTATCCATAAGTTTTGATCTAATGTTTTTTTTTTCCATAATAAAGAAAAATATACAAAATTTGACTTTTTTTTTTAATTTTTAATTTTTTTTTTTTTTTTTTCTGACTGGTTATCTTTGGGTCAATATAAGGGTAAGTCAAGCTGGAATAAAAGACAAATAGTGTTTACTTAAAATATCCCATCATCACCTGATTAAAAATTCCATTTGTTAAAATTGCGCAAATATGTGTTTCATTACACATGATGAATGGCTTTTGTATTAATGAAACACTTACAGAGCTAAGGAATTAATCAAAGAAGAGACAACTGAAATAAGGTATTAAAAGTTATTCAGGTACAGTAATTGTGGCTGAAAATTGTTTGACTAAGATGAATCCTGCTGATTTTAGAGTTAAAGCAAGAGATGACGCCCCTCCCAAAAATAACAAATGCTTGAATAAGAGCTCGTGCAACAAAATCTCCAGTTATGAGATCATTGTGGTATAATTTCCAATGGGAGGAAAAATTACCCCACATAATAAAAGTGGTTTTCTCCTCAACTTCAACTCTCTTCCTCCTTATGTACTTATTGCTCTCTCTCTCACTTCCCCAGTCGTGTGTCCCTGGTGCCTGGCTCTCCCTCACATCCTTTCTAAATTATTCACAAGCAGTCCCGCAGTATGCTTGATTAAGTTTTAATTTCAGCAAATTACCAATCGGCAGGAGGCCACCCTAGTGAATCATATGGATGGCGAGTTATTTATCAGAGCTGAGGAGGTGCGGACACTTCAGAGCTCCCTGTACTCTAATCTACTGGACACTGACCTGGACTTCATTGTGCAAACAGTCAATAGGCCACAGCTAGTCATTTACTCACTCAAGCAGGACTACATCTGACTTTGAGTTTGAAGTGTTCACAATGCTATTCTGTGCGAGAACTTGAAAGCAAAATGCATTTCTATGCTTTCTTAAAGGGATAGTTCACATAAAAATGAAAATTATTAAAGGGATAGTTCACACAAAAATGAAAATGTTGTCATCATTTATTCACCCTCATGTTGTTCCAAACCTGTATGAGTGTCTTTCTTCTGTTAAACACAAAAGAAGATATTTTAAAGAATGTTGGTAACAGACAGTTGACGGTAGCCATTGATTTTTTTTCCTACTATGGAAGTCAATGGCTACCGTCAACTGTTTGATTACCAACATCTTTTTGTATGTTCAACAGAAGAAAGAAACTTATACAGGTTTGGAATAACTTGAGGGTGAGTAAATGATGACAAAATTTTTGGGTGAACTATCCCTTTAAGTCCAATGTTGTTTTGGACCCCACTGTCTTTCATTGTATGGAGTTAATAAACAGTTGTAACATTCTTCAAAACATCTTCCTTTATGTTCCCCATAAGTCACAAAGTTTTTGAACGACATGAGGGTGAGTAAGTTTTTGGAGAAACAAATTAGGTTGATTCCATGACTTGAATCAAACTAGTTGATATATATGTTACCACAAGAAACATATTTTTAGGTTGCCTGACAAAACATTTTCCACAGTGTATGAATGTATTATGTCACTGCAGCCTGGGAACAGTGTGGTATTCCCCTCCCAATCTCCTGACATCATATGTGGGGTGCAGATTAGCGCTCAACACACTGTAAATTACATTGTGGTCTCATTAAGACCTAATAGCATCTTATTACTCTAATTTACCGATATAGGCATTTGAAGGGCTAGCACTGGCACTCCATACCGCCGCTAACTCCGCGCTTATAGATTAGCGCTCTCCTTCACAATAATCAAGCACTAACTGCAGGTAGTAATTTAGCACTCAGGATAATTACCACTAATGATCACATCGGTGTCGGAGCGAAGAAGAGCGCGCGCGTGATTATGTGCATTCACGCAGCATGTTTGCGTTAACTTGCAACCGCTGTTGATTTGTGCGTGTGAAACACTAACGGAAGCGCAGTAGCTCATAACCCATTAGCCTGAGTGTGGGGAGGTAGCCAGGGCCCTGCGTCGGATTTATCACGCTCTCCCTGGGTGATTGTCCAACACGGCTTTCCTGTAGCTCTGACAATAGGGTTGGGATTAACGCGGCCTGTCAGTTTCCCCCACACTACAGATCTTTTTGTCCTCGTTAAAAGCTCCTCTAATTAGCGCAGAGGGGCTTCGCTGCTATCTGCTATCGCTCAGACACACCACAGGGTTATAGCTGAAAAAAGGGAACACATTTTTCCTCTTGTTTTCTACTATGGGCAGCACACACACACAAAAGCCCCCTTACGGACATACGAGATATCAGCCTTCCCCTTTCTGTGGCTTTTAGCACACCGATCATAGATCTTATTCATGGGCCGTATTGCCTTATTGCGGTCTTGGCTTTAATGAGACATAATAAGAGGGACATTTCTTAGCAACACGCCGCTCTTTTTTTATTTGCTGAACCGTATCTCCCTTTCTCGCTCCCTCCCTCCCACTCTCGCCAGCTCCCACTTGGCAGATGAATCATATCTCTCGTGCTACATATGCTAAAGCCATGTAATTACAGGCCACCTTAAATACAACAAGTCTTAAAGCTGTCGCCAGAATTACCCCGAAACAAGGCGGGTGGCTCTGTAACCAAGCTGTCATTGTTAAAATTAATTTATCATGGGACTGGGAGAGAGAGAGAGATAATTTGGCAGAGGAAGGCTAGTGGCTGTAACAAAGTGAATCGAAAGCTAGACCAATTGACAGGACTAAAATAGGATGAGGTAGGATGTCGACATGAGACGTTCCACACCGAATGACTCATCTTTATACGTTCTACTCTTTTCTATTCGTTTTCTATGCCACCAAAGCTCACTATATGCTGTGATAGGGTTGGCTAAACATGCCTTTCTGACTCACAAAGGTGTGTTTTTTAAAAAAAGGACTAGGTAGGATGTCGACATGATACGTTGCACATCGAATTACTAATCTTTATTCGTTCTACTCATTTCTATTCGGCTTCTAAGCCACCACAGCTCACTATATGTTGTGATAGCTGCATATGATTGGCTCACAAAGGTATACAAGTGTGTGCGGTTCAGCCAAGTTTCAGCTTCCCCCCTCCTGGCTGTTAAAGGCTTTAATTCATCAGCGGGCTGCCTGATTGATCTGCTTCTCATGGGCCGCTCTGCCGCTGCTGATGCTGCAGAGCGCGTGTAGACGGCTGGCAGAATAAAGAGTAGCAGTTGTGTGGCTGGCTGCGAGAGTGGATGGGACATTTTTTAAAACGTATTAATCGCCCCTGCCTGATCAGGCCCTGAGTGCTGCAGACAGGCCCTGTCAGGACGAGCCCGAGAGAGATGGTCTGTAGGACCGCGCGAGTCTCAAAAGGGCTGCTACTCATGCCTACAAACGCGGCTGAGTCCTTCTGTTCTGAGAATAATACACACATACATACGAAATCAAACACACGCGCTCACTAGCAGCACGCATGAAAGAGCACACAGCTCTCTGATGATCGTAATCGGGCTTGGATATCAGCAATTCCCTGAACGTTAAACAAGCTCCATGAAGGAAAACCAATTTGTCATAGTTTTGTTTTTTCTTCCTTTGCGATGTTATTTGTAGTGCCCTCAAAGCTATGATTAATACATTATAATAGCAGTATTATTTCACTTTTCTCGGGTGCTTGTCTTTTTCCATTTTTTTTGTGCACATACAATAATTGCCGAGGGATTCGGGGAGGAATAGCAATGAGAGAACCACAAGACGAATCATAAGGCGCTGTGTTTTCAGCCCCATTTAAACAGAAGGGTTTGCTATTGTGGTTATGCTACATCAGAGCTAGGCTCTATAAGTGACGACTCTGTTTAAGATGTTTGTGGTTATGCACTGTGCAACTGGTGGTAGATTAACCTATCAATTCCCTGACCTACCACTGAGGAGGATGTAAAGTGATATTAAATTTATTTCCTGACTGAAGGGTTTTGAACAAAATTTCGAAAATCTAGGCAAAATGAGCTAAAACAAGGGATGTGTGAAACCAGTTTTTAGGCTGTAGTACTAAATTGGGAGTAAAGGATGCTGCAAATATATGACAATAGAAAAAAGTTATTTTAACTTAGCATTCCTGTAAAATTTGCCTAAAACGCCTTTAAAAAAGGCACACCCAAAGTAAATAGCATGCTATTCTTGAACCATTTGGAATATATGCATGGTTTTGGCCTCTTTTGAAAGGTATAAGGTACCATGGGTGGTACAGTGGAACACTAACAGGTTAAATCATTTTATAAAATATTTAACAATATTACTGTTTCACTGTATTTTTGATCAAATAAATGGGTCATTGACAATAAGGTTTTAAGTGAAAAAAAACAAAACAAAATGGAGATATAATTAATTATTTTGAAGTTTTATTAAGTGTTAAGAATGAGATTATGTGGTTTTTATAATCAATTAACACTGCTTTTGACATTCTTTACAAGATTAGACAAAATTTGTCACCAATAAAGTCATTTGGTTTAACCAAAAATTCGGTTTTACCGAATGACACTTTTGGTAATATACCAAATGATGATATTTTCAAACAATGCTAACAGGCTGATATCTAGCTAGCTAGCTAGCAAAAGGACAATCAAACATTTTATATTTAGTACAAGTTTTTTAAATATTAACATGTTCCATGTTTTATAGCGGTTAAAACATGCGTTTTAAACATGCGGGACATGCGTATGAGCAAGTGAAAACATGAATTTTTCAAATAGTTAAAAGAGAGTTAGTTACTTTGCTTCACGACCATGTGGTCCTTTGCAGATGTCTGAATGATGTCACATCCTGTCACAAGATATTGACCGCATGACTTGATTCAAAATGGTCCCTTTATATTGGTTACTCCGAATGACATTAATTTTTTTGGACATTATTTCTCATAACAAAGCAACTACTTCTACACATATTTTAATACCATTTTGCACTATGTTTATATATGATAACATAAAATCATGCCAGAATAAAATATATATACATTTATTACATTTTAAGATATTTTAATCACAAATGAAATGGCTGTATTGGCCTTGGGACGGTTAAACCGAATGACCTTTTGACACTTCAAAAATCTTTAAAATACCTTTATATGTAGCAAAATATAATTAAAGCTTTTGGATTCAATAAAAGAGATCTAGTTGTACTACCTTACATACTTTGGATGTCATATCTTTGTTTTTTATTATTATTATTATTAAGGCCTTTGGACAAAAAAAAAAAGACCCGTCATGTCATTGACCCAAATGCAGCCTTTCTTTGAATAAAAAAAAAAAAAACTTTTTAAAAAATCTTACTGACCTCAAACTTTTGAAATTATGATCTGTAAGTTATAAAACCTATAATGACACATATACTGTATACAAAAACACAGGGCTCTATTGCTATTCCTCAGTGTTGAGTCAAGGCCTTAGTACGGAGTGCATGAATCTTAAAGGAAGAGGACAGTTTAAAAGGACATGCTATTAATTACCGGGCTACAAATGCAACCCACAAATGGAGCACACTAAAGGAAGCCATTTCTGATTGAATGACCATTGACTGGGACAGGGGAAGAGGGAGGAGCCAGAGATGAGAAAGGAGAGAGACAGAGAGAGAGGGTGTGTGTGGTCTGGGCCTCGCTGGCTCCAGGGGTGTTCCGCTACACTGAGGACAGCACAGGGGAAGTGAGAGGAGGGAGCCAAGGTGGCGAATGAGAAGGGAAGGTGACAAGACATCAGGGAGAGTGCAATGAATTATTTATGAGGCCACTGATGGACAGGCTGAATAAGAGAGACAGAGGAGGGGGGGGAGACATAAGGATCAGTGGAGGGGAGGGGTGGACAGTGGAAACCAGGGTCTCTTTAATGCTTTGCACACACATATACACTCACACAGACAGACAGACGCACATACACACCACAAGCACTTGTGCAAGCCTGGCCGGAGAGGTAGGGTGATGGGACGCTTTGATTGTAACAAACCCCGAGCATAAGGGGTGCGAACTGCAGAGATCACAAGGGATGTGCGGTGTGAGGATATGCACACGTCTTGTCTGTCCTGAGATCTGCCTACAGTAAGAATATAGCGGGCTTAAAAAAATAAAAAATAAGAGGACTGTCACCATTTTTCACAGTTCCTGGCCATAAGAAGACAGTATGTTTAACCTCAGTTCCCTTCTGGCGCTCTGGGCCTTGTTCAGGGCACATGTGAGTGATGTAGTGCTGAGAGCTCCGTGTCCATATGACCGCTCTGTAGGTGCACTACGAGGAGGGCTAGGACTGGTTAAAGCTGGGATGATGAATATTTAACCCTTGTAGACGGACGGTGGTTAATTTGTCAGATCCGCTGGTTAAATGCCACCATTAGCATTGGGCCCCGATATTGACGGGTGGAGGCTGGAAGCAGGGATGATGGATGTAGAACAGCCCAAACCAGACAGCCGGCTCATCACGTCGCTGTATCGACAGAATATTATTAACACAGCAGCAGAGCGTGCTACAACAGGTATAAGAGCTAGAAAAGACCCCCGAGGGTGGACACAAACACACATACAGACTCACACTCAAAGCTAATAATTTACATACAAGCTACTACATTACAAGCTTATATTAATTTATATATAATGTCCATGATATTGTGATATAAATGTGCTGCTGAAATTGCAGTTGTTGCTGTAAATGTAATCTAAATTTAGCATAGACAAAATAAAAAAACAAATAAAAAATGTGTATATGGGTCATTGACGAATAAGGTTTTTAAAAGTGTAAAAACCTAATGTTTTATTAAGAGTTAACAATGAGATTATATGGTTTTTATAATTAATTAGCACTGCTTTTGTCATTTTTTACAAGATGGACAAAATTTGTCACCAAAAAAGTCCGGTTTTACCGAATGACACTTTTGGTTATACCGAATGATGATATTTTTAAACACTGCTAACAGGCTGATATCTAGCTTGCTAGCTATGATGTCACATCCTGTCACATGATACTGAATGCATGACTTGATCCAAAATGGTCCCTTTATATTGGTTACTCCGAATGACATCAATGAATTCTTTTTTCCGGACATTCTTTCTCATAACAAAGCAACGACTTCTACACATAATTTTAATACCATTTTGCACTATGTTGATATATGATGTTATAAAATCATGCCAGAATAAAAAATATATACATTTATTACATTTTAAGATATTTTAATCACAAATTAAATGGCTGTATTGGCCTTTGGGCGGTTAAAACAAATTACATTTTGACACTTCAAAATCTTTAAAATACCTTTATATGTAGCAAAATATAATTAAAACCTTTTGGATTCAATAAAAGAGATCTAGTTGTACTACCTTACATACTTTGGATGTCATATCTTTGTTTTTTATTATTATTAAGGCCTTTGGACAAAAAAATGACTTGTCACGTCATTGACCCATATATATTTTTAGTATTATTATTTAATTAAATATTAATATTAAAATACTTAAAAATGTATAAATCACTACCACATTCATATTAAGTTGTGTTGCTATTTACTTTATTTTTGCTAGATCGTTTGGAGGACAGGAAATGATAGGGAAGATTTGCAATTGATGAAAACCAGATCAAACTCACATCGTTTACATGAGCACCATAAACTGCTAAGCCACAACACCAACCCGTCCTTCCGTTTACTCTTCATGAAATAAAGCTGAAACCTCAAAAAATACAGTAGGACAAACAGTTTTATTACCCTTTACTTCAGTCCTTTTTCACTCTTGTGTTTTTTCAACACCTCTCAACAGCATGTGGCTGGGGTGAGGGTCATGTCAGTGCTGTTCTTACAGCCACAGGTAAACCTCTCCCTGTGCTCCACGCCCTGCCATTACAGTGCACAGCAAACCTCAAACCCCTACCAAAACATTTCCCACCATGCAATCTGCCTAAGGAATGCAGACGTCTGCCCCGACCCCACCAATTGCCCTGTTACCACGGATATAACACCAGGTTTCTGCGTGAGGCCATTTCTCCTCAGACACCTGCCACTGGAGCGGGCTCATAACATCCCTCCAGTTGTTACTGTGACATTGCTGCAAAGACAGGCAGTTTTAAAACCTCCACTTTACAGGCCCTTTTGCTATTCACACGGTATATGCCACCGTCTACATCCGCTGCTGATGCAAACAGCCTCACACTGTCATTATGAGAATTCAGCTGGAGTCGTAACAGTTTGGAACAGATTGCCTGAAAATCCACCAAGGGAGAAAAACAAGAGGAAAAATAAAACTGGCTTTCTGGAGACGCAAAAAACAAATCTTGTATTTCTTTGTGCATCATTCCGTGAAATACAAACACATCTGAGAAAACGAAGTGAAACATTCCTCTGTGTTCACCCCAGCTCTTGGTGGCAGGTTTGCTGAAGCCTGACTGAACAAACAGTCTCGTCTCAAAAACAAGCCTCCTTTTTCTGGTGTTGCGAGTAAACTATTCACTCTCTTTCTCTCATTCTTTCTGTCCACCTGCCATCTTTTTTGGCTATGTTTGGTCAATAATAAGGTCAGTATTTTTCAGTTAAAAAGGGGGATTTAAAAAATGTAAAAGAGCAAGGAATCTGATCTTTTTTTCCCTTAACCCTCGTGTTCTGGGTTAAGGGAAAAAACTTTACTTTTTATTTGAGACCTCAATAATGTACATATAAAATAGCAATAATTAAAAATCAACCTCTTACTTTCACTTTAAATTCGTTTAACGTGTTCCTCTGATCTAGACAAAAGAAAAGTGAAGGGAAATTATTGAAGCTTTATTTGTTTTATATCATTTTAATGTTTTAAAAATATATAAAATAATTAAAAAGAAATGTGTCAGATTCAGTGAAAGATATTTCCACGTCTGTTTAGAAACAAACTCTGTGAGTGTAAACATATTTAGCACTCTAAAACTAAAGTGACATCGCTATTCTGCTGCTGTGTGAACGCAGCCTTCGTCTCTTTTTCCTCTCATCTCTCTTTCTCTCTCCCAAGCCTTAGGCTGATATACTGAACGATAGGCTCGCTCTGAGAGGCGTAGGCCCTTCTCCCCCGATACTGTTTATTTGTACATGGTCGCTTTGTTTCCCTCCTCTCTGCTCCACAGATCTTTGCATCTCACCAGACTGTGTGTATCTGAGGAGACCAGTAAAGAAAAATTTAAAGTGGTGGGCCTGAATGAGCCCTACTAAACCCCAAAAAGCAAACTGGACACACATGCAGAACCAAAAAAGGAGGAAAGTTAAAGCAAAAGGCCCCACATGAGGAGCAAACACGCTGTCATACATGTGCAGAAAAATGGTCTCCAATGGAGAGATCTGCAAAGGGGAAGCAGAGGGGAGCCAGTGCCTTTTGATTATTTGCACTTGTTTGATGCCCCCGCAAGGAGGACAGAGAGGAGACGTGTTTAACTTCTAGAAGAGAGCATCACGCTGTGTCTGAGCCATACGACCACTATCACTAAACCCCACTCAGCCTGCCGCTTGTTAGACAGAGCACTGGAAAATCAATATATCTTTGAATGGAGGTCACAGGGGTGACTGCTTTGGGAAAAGTGACAGATTTGCTCTCTTTTGCTCTCTAAGCCCACCCCCCTCCTCCTCCGGACCCCATTCGCAGGCTCGACTGTGCCTCCCTCCACCCCCGTTTCCCCAGAGGCGGATGCCATGCATTCTGCCGTGGGGATGTGGTATTAGACAGCCCGTATCCAAATGGCACCCGCAGAGCCGCGCGAGCACGGGAGCCAGGGGCCAACATGACTACAGGATTACACAGCAGCAGGTGTGAATCGCAGCTTAACTCACAAAAGCACATATATACACACACACACACAGAAAGGGGGGGCTCGATAAAGTGGGAGTTCAGATTAGCCACTTTTAGGTGCCATTTTCAATGGTGACAATTTTTGGCTCTGCAGTGATGAAATTGTCGTGGTCTCGGGCCTGCAGGCGCACAACCGCTGGGCTGAAAATGGCCAACCGAAGGGGGGGGGGG
>RJVU01044706.1:2221472-2262371 GCA_003731715.1 Anabarilius grahami
AAAGAAAAAAAAATGAGAACAAAAAAAAAAAAAAAAAAAAAAAAAAGAAAAATCCAGAATGTGGCCTCTGATCACAGCAAACAAGGTGTTATTTGATCCGGTTTCAAAGGCATCTGCTTAAGCTAACACTGATCAAATGTACATATGTTTGGCTCCCAAATGTTTGAATACTGATTATACTTCCTTTGTTTTTTATCTTATTTCAAAATAAAAAAATGAAAAAGAAACGTTACACCACTATATATCAGTAACATATTACAAATAATGTGCATAATGTGCATGAGTTACTTTGTCAAACAAGAAACTCACTTTACTTTTCCATTTATTTACTTACAGTTTTTTTTTTCCAATAGCTTTGGCACATTTTTCGAATCAGACTTAACATTCTCTAAACTGCAAGTGCAATTGTCACAACTGTTTGCTGGAACATCAGAACTCTATCGCATGTCTGCAAAATGTAGTAACTCACCCAAAACATTTAATTCATGCTTCAAAACCTAGTTATTTTGTCAGTAAATAAGCCAATGCCACCAAAATAAAGTGTTTTTGTCATCGTTTGAGCCTTATTGGTCAAAAAGTTTAGATGTTTTTTACCATGAAATAAAAACATTTTCCCCAAACTTTTTTGTTGACACTGACTGCTTATACTATACAAGAATGTCAGTTGTGTCTAGCTGAATGCTCTTGTGTATCACACTAAGGTTTTTAGATACAGATTTAGACAGCAGGTAAAAATGTAATGGAAAAAGTCAACACTGTAGTACACAAAAACATTAGTATTTATTTACAAATGTATTTATACAGTACTGCTGTGGCTGCTGCTGTTTAGGGTTGTGACGTTCCTCCATGTTCAAAAATGGTAGTGATTGTGTTTGGCAAACTCCATATGCTTCCAAACCTGATCGGTTAATTGGTAAGATTGTGATTCTTTTCGTTACAATGGCAGGCCATTTGCCAATTTAGCAGACACTACAAATATTCCATGTCAGATATTTATAGAATGTACATGCATGTCTGACAGACTTTGATAACTGAATGGATCATTTTGCATGTGATGGCTCACAAAATGAAGGAATCTTTAGAAGTTGTAAAGAGTTTGAGAGTTTCACTGAAAATCAACTCATCAGTTTTGATCAACAAGCCATGTGTATTTAGTTATTGTGCAAATTGTAGACAATTGTACTTGCTCTTTTGCACACATGTGCCAAAACACAGGCAAATCTGATGTGAACGAGAAACTAATTGTTCAGAGATCTGAACTTATTGTTTTGAGAAATAAAAGTCTCAATCGAGTATTGAGCCAAAGCGATTGAGAACAACTGTAAAAGAAAATAAAAGCCAAAAGTCTCTTTCTGCCCTTGATGTCTTGACACGACGAGTTTTGATACGAGATTTGGCAACACATTCAAATATGACAATCTACTGGTTCTGTATTGTGCATTAAAGTCCATCTTGTTTTATCCTTATTAGCAAATGGTTTATATAACATTCAAGTGGGCTGGGGCCTACTAGGAGGCCTCAGCAAACTTCCAATGAGAGTGCAGGAAGAATTAATATTAATGAATATTTTTTTTTATAAAAAATTTAATAACAATAATATTATTAACATATATTAAAACAAACTAACTCACTCCCAGTTTCTGATAATAATATATTACAGTTGATTTCATTTACAGACAGACAGATGGACGGATAGTATGGACAAAAAACACTGAAACATTCTTCAAAATATCTTCTTTTGTGTTCCAAAATTCATACAATTTTGGAACGACATTAAGGTGAGCAAATTTTAATTATAAATAAAATTTTAAGAACCACAAATGTGTATTCAGTTTTTAGTAGTATTCCCCAGCACTTCCTGATATCATGTAAGGGTTTCTGTGGCTTTTAAACAGCGAGCGACAGCAGGGAAGACAAAGAGAGGTGACACTTATGACAAATAGACACTCATGGCTCAGTCTTTCACAGTCTGGTCAAAATGGCCAATCCATCATAAACTGGCCCTTCCCCAACAGTGAGCAATAAAAGTGAGCGGGGAGCACGGCGTGTCTGGCGGCATGCAGCAGGCCCATCAGGGACACGACCAGCATACTGGAGTCAGGAGTGACAGCGCATGGACCAGGCTGATTATGCCGCCGTTTCCCTGGCTCGCGGTCCGCGCCATGTGATTTGGGAGGACAACGATCAGTGTATGAATGTTTTGGAAGGCTGTGCCAGCTTGTCAGAACATTAGACGTGCTAATGGAAAAGCTCCCCTCCACACACACACACACATACACATGCGAGAGCAGCATTACTGCAGCCTGTCACACTTGGCTGGACACTAAACTAATGGTGCAGCAACAAAGAGACAGAGAGAGAAGCAGCAGGAAAATAGTTTTTTGGTGAGAAAGGACGAGAAAAAACTCTGATGGAGACAGAGAAGAAGAGGCTAACAGCGAAGAAGGATGGCAAAGATAGAAACGGCATACAAATTAGGAAAGCGGAAGAGTGTCAAGGTGAGATGAGCATGACGAGAGATCGAGAAGGAGAGAGACTCATTATTAGTTGTGAGTGACGTGGTGGGGCCATGATAAGCATTATGCCCTGTTGGCAGGGACGCCCAGTCAGAATGCAGCAGGCCTGCCACCTCTTCCCCCAATCTGGGAGAAAACAAGCCATCCCCCTGGGGGAAAAGACACACGGGCCTTCACCGCATGGCAGCTCCTGACACCCTCGCGTGGCACAGAAAACCAGACGAGCCGGGGCAGCCGATGGGTACAGCCAGGCATTATCATTCCCTGCTCTCATCCCAACATGTAAATATGTATTTTGTTATCGCAATATGTGCCAAAGAGGACGCTAGGTGTCCAAATCCGGACACATGTAAATAGCGAAAGTTTGTCCAACTTGTTCCAGGTGAACGCAACCAAGAAGATGTCAGGCGAGCGCTGTCAAATCAGCAGCTGGGGAAAACCGTCTTCGTGACTCGTCTTTGAAACTGAACGCATGTGGAGGGATTCCTCCGGAGCGCCGGGATGGGTCGGATCATCAAACGATGGCTACGGCGTGCCTTCCTGGATATGAATTCAAACAAAAGTCTACATACTAAAAGGAGCGATTGGATAAAATTCTATTAGGTTGGTTAGTCGTTATCACAAGTCATGATGTCATGATGACAACCAACCCTCTTTATCAACCGCAGCCATCTTTTCCCCAAGCCTGGACACAGAGGTGGCTGTGTCCATTCCCGAAGTCGCCTCCCCTACCGCAGAGATCCTGCCAAGCGTAAAAAGTCTCAAACTGTCGGCATCTACACAGCACTTCAAAAAATTCATCAAAGCTAACAAAAGAGGGCATTCTGTCCCCACTGGACCCCCACATCTAAACACACACACACACAGAAGTGTCACAGTAAGCCCACATCTAGCACTTTTTCCTTCCACCTCTGGTCGATTCTTCTCATCCTACCCCTTCACCTGTGCAAGCAAACAGAATATGAGTGTTAAAAAAGAGGCGCTCTCACCGACACTCTCTCTGACAATTGCTTTATTGCGTCTTATCGAGGAATATGAAACTGTGTTGCATGACATCTCGCGGTAAGCCGAATAGATATGCCAATTCATTTTTTTTCCCGCAGCCAGCGATTTGACAAGCTAGACTGCCCCTCTTGAAAGGCATCAGTCAAGCGCGGCGCTGTCGCCCTGGCTTTTCTCTCCCTCCGTCGCCCTCCCTTCTCCCGCCGGCTCTCTTTTTCCCCGGCAATCTGTAAGCCTCGCCTCCAAAATTGAAAGGCCCAGTCGCTGACAAAAAGAATGAAAAGAAAGAAGAAGGTAGGGGGAAAAAAGGCATAGCCCCCCCCCAAAAAAAAGGAAAGAGGAGGAAGGTGGGGGGAGAAACGATTTAAGTATTGCAAATATAAAATGATAAGAAGGATATGTGGAGGCTGCTGGAGATAACATTGTGGATATCATAAGCGGAATGGAAAGGAGAAAAAGAGAGCGAGCGAGAAAAGGTGCTAAAGAGATTGGTGCCATAAGCTCCAGGTTGAGGAGATGACACCAGCACTAATACGAGTGTTTAAATATTTGATGCTTTGGGATAAAGAAGGATCGCCTTTGAACGGTATTGAGTGTCTGGGGGAGAATCTATTAGTGAAAATCTGCTGTGATTTGACAGCAGCACCACGGCCTGGTGTGTTATTCCTCAGTAGTTCCAGCAATCTCCTGCTCCTCTCTTGACTTTAATGTTTCTCTGCCTTGCTTCAGTAAGTGCTGATTATCACTTTCTCGGGTTGAGCGGGGTTGAGAGTGCCGATGGTGAGACGAGGAATAAGAGAGAGAGTGAGAGACAGAAGCAACGAGAAGGACATTATCAAATAGGGATGTACTACAAAAAGGTCATTTCCTCAGAACAACTGCTGTTGAAAGTTTAAAGTCAATGTGTAATTTTAACATTTTACGGCAGAAGATCTCTCGCTGTAATCTTCAAAAACCAACTGAGGAGTTATAGCTGGAACACTCGTAGCCTTACTACCCTTAGACTATTATAAAAGAGTGGAAATATTTCAGCACTCAACTGAAATTTGGTGTTATAGTGCAACTGTGCACTGTAAACCCGAACAGTATTACTAACTTATATAAAGATTGAGTACACTGCAATTAAATGCTAGTGTGCTGTTGTCAACTAACACTTAAACATAAAGATTAGGTGTTAGTTTATTCAATATTTCAATTATATTGTAATTAGCGAGTTTGTGTAGTACAAAATATTTTTTTTAAGTTCCACTAAAATAATCTTTGAGTTGTTTACTTAAATGTATTAAATATTCTGAACTTATCGGATTTTGCAACCGCTGCTTCAAAATAATTGAAAAATTAGAAACATTACGTATGGCAAACAACAGTTTTAAGTACAGTGGATTTAAACATTAAATAAAATTGAAATGAAAATTTTTCAGTTTGACTTATTTGTTCTTTATAATTATTGTTTACTTAAAAAATTTGAGTTGCTTTACTTACATTTTTTAGGGTAATCTGTGTCTACAAAAATTATGAGTATTCTGAACTTTTCGGGTTTTACAGTGTAAGCTAAAGTAATTTCTGCACTAAAACAGAACTGCAAAATTACATTTTCAAATGAGTGACATTTGTCAGTCAAACAGATAGCCTCGGCCAAAACTAATGCCATTGGTTGAGCCGATGTAGTTTTGTTCTATTCAGTCACTTTTGATTAAAGCATCTGTTAAGTGAATAAATGTAAATGTTAAAATACTTTGCAATTTAATGTGCAGTGATAAATATAAATAAATAATTTGTAGGTTTACCTCACTGTAATGTGTGAACAAACAGGTCTATCAAAAGTTCAGTTTGTTTAAGTGGTCTGACAGAGTAACTTTGGCTCAGATAAAATACAAAATAAAAAATAAAATAAAATAAAAATTTAACTAAATTAAATTAAATTAAATTAATCACTTCTTTTCTGCATTGCACTTCTGCTTTAGCTTGCGTACTAATTTAGCTTACACTAGAAACTTGGCAATGTGTACCGCAAATATTAATGACTCTTATGATAAATTGATTGTGATGTTCCTCATTTGTAAGTTGCTTTGGATAAATGCAAAATGTAAACGTAACGGCATGAGTGGAGAATATTTTTTCTGCTATTTTGCTGAATATTAAAAGTGTACAAAAGACCTAAGGAAGTAACATGTTGAAAAAAATGTCTACCTAAAATCAACCATCACATATAAAGTATAAGCAACACGTACCATGTATTTTGGCTTTTACTTCAGTACAGTTCTCTACGACCTCTGACAGCAAGCGAAACATTGCATTTCCCTTCTCACCTGGTCCTGATTGAGACTAGGCCCTGGTCTGGCACCAGATTGATGTACTGTAAGCTTATGGCCAACCTTTACCCTGACAAAATGAGAGCAGTGTTCTACAGATTGCAGGTGTTACTTCACGCCAAATAGCCGTGCCCCTACAAGACCCACAGCTGAATAATGCCTCTGCCTTCAATTTATCCTCACATCTACACATGGATCTCTCCTTATGAACTGCCGTAAGTTATGTTCACTACTGCAAAGTGTTTTGACGACAGAAATTTGAAATAAAAAGTTTAACTGCTTTTAAAATATTTATTTATTCATAGAAATATAATGAATATTTATCAATTTATTTCAATATTTGATGATTTAAAAATCATTTTTTATTTATTTATGATTTAACGCCATATCAGCAGCAACATACTTAACCCTTGTTAACATTAAAATATATATTTTCATTATAAATTAGGAGTGAATAATTCTGTTATTGTGGCTAGTTAGCTGATAAATTGCTCCAAGTATCTGTTAATTCTCACCATTTACGGAACACATGACTCCTTCCCTTTTCCATGAGTCCAGAAGTTTGGAGAAGCTTACAACCCTAGAGGAACATTGGGCCTACTGAGAAAGTGAGTAAGATAATACACTGCCACACACACACCACATAATGAACCAGACACACTCCATAATGCACCCATCCTGCCTCTCTCCTCCATCACCTTCATGACACCAGATTAGGGTGGTGAGCACACTTACACACACACACACACACACACACACAGAGGGCCTTACAAGCAAACACGGCTGTTCCGTTTCATGCCGTCATGGTGTCTTGTCACATTTCCCTCTTGCCTGCCATGCAGCTGGGCGACGGCCCCCCATGCACGGCTGACATGTAAGTGGCCTCGTCTCCAGGCGATCGATGGCTGCTGGCACTTCCTTCCCTGGCCAGGAAAAAACAATTAAAACCCATCGATCCTGCGCCGATCCGAGCCATGAATATGCAGGAGCTTCTCCTTGACCTTCAAAGCTTGGGGAAAGCCAGGTGACTTCATTCTTCATGCGACTGGCACTACACTCACTGCTACTCTTTTTTTTACTTGTCTATGGATATGTTTTTTATGACCATATGCGGACTTCCTGTTTTCACCGCACCGGCATTAAATCTCTTCTGATGTATCGTGATGCTCGATCAGCTTTTATTGTGTTTCTTTGTCATGTTGTCACATTGGTAGAGCATGTCTCTTGTATGCCACTGTCTGTTGTGCTTACAGATGACATGCTAATTATTGTCGGGCAGGGAGCAAACCCTGAAGATGTGTGGGAAATATTAAGAGCCCGTCTTTACTCTTTGTCTGTGCATGTGGGGCCAGACTCGACATGAAGCTCTTTGATTACCAACAGATCAATTATGCAAAAATAACAGGTGTAACGCATGTTGTTTAGCTAGTGTTTATCATTTGAATGTGCTCTCAGCAGAAAATGTTTAAATGAGTTTACACAGAAAATGTTGTTTGGGTCAAACTTTTCGATCCTGTGTCATTTAGGCTACATTGTGAACTTAAGTGTTTTGGAGAATAAGGATTTAAGGATTCTCAATTTAATTTTATCATTGTATAATAATTTTATAATTATTAGTCATTGATGTAGTTGTCATTTGATTTATCATTGAATCATTTACTGACATTATCATTATTTGATTTATATCATGTAATCATTTCTTCATATTATTTGATTTACATAATTTATTTAATCATTTTATTATTATTATACATGTATGTTATTTTATGTTTTTATATTTATATTACTTATTTTACTTATTTTCATGTTCTTGCCTTGCTTGCTGTTGCTGTTTAATCTTATGATTGTATGGTTTCAAGGCAAGTTTGTCTTCATCAGTAAGAGATAAGAAAATGTCTCAATTTCAAGGTTTTTAACATCAAAGGACGATGTTGTGAAGCAGTAATTTTCCATTGTTTTTGCTTTGGTATAATAACACTTGTCAGATTTGTACTGAGCATCAAGACATTCAGACAAAGTCTGAGCTCCACTGAAACATATGCAACTTTATTATTCAATAAACTTTGCTCTTTTTATTATCATCACTTTGTCTCCTGCTTCTGCTCTTCCCTGGCTTTCACAGTCAAACTCTCAGGCTAATATATCAGGACGTATATCTTCTGGCAGGGATTCGACGTCTGGGATCTGATCTAATATATTTGATATTTCGGATGATCCATCCAACCTAACATAGACATAGTCGGCAGGATTTGGCGTAGTCGGCAGGATATCGATACAATCTAATAAGTGTATGTACCAAATACAATGTACCAAAGCAAAACAAACACTTTTACTGGAGAAGAAAAAAAGGTTTAGGTTGTGGGCTTTCAAAACAAATTTATGGCAAGGACCATCAAATATGATAATTACCTTCCAATATTTTCATGTCAACATAAAGCATTATAACTTAATATTGTTTCTAAGTGAAATAATTGGCTTTTATATTTACAGTGCAAGTGTAAATATAAAATGTAAGCCAAGGCAAATCATTAAAATATTATCTGAAATATATTTGCTTTGAATTGACATAAATATTGTTGCAAATCAGTTTTACAGAGAATAGTGAGCAAGCTATTTGTGACAATGGTGAGGAAAAACTCTAAAAGNTTGTGTGCAAAAAACAACAACAAAAACAACTTTATTCAATTTGACAAATTATTAACAATTTGAACCGTTGTTATATGTAGTGAACTCAGTGCAGGCTTTCCTTGTTTACAAACAAATGCCAACTCAGTATTGGCCGAAGCTGAACACATAAGCAGCATGACGCATGCATGTGATGCTGACACAGGATTCGGACAATAATGAGCCAGCATTCAGACGTAAACAAGGAAGCATGCACTGAGTTCACTACATATGACAACGATTACAATTTTTGAATAATTTTTTTTTTTTTCGCACAAAAAGTATTCTTGTCACTTTAAAACATTAAGGTTGAACCACTGTAGTCACATTAACTATGTTTTTAACTACCTTTCTGGATGTTTAAAAGGTGCAATGATGTTGCTGCCTGTGTGTGGTTCAGATACCCTTGGATTTCATCAAAAATATCTTAATTTGTGTTCCGAAGATGAACGAAGGTCTTACGGGTGTGAAACGACATGAGGGTGAGTAATTAATGACTGAATTTTCATTTTTGGGTGAACTACCCTTTAATGTGAACACCTAGAAAATCACATGCATTTCAACAAAAGTACCTTAGTAAAGCAAGAAGGTTTTTGGGGTCTACAAATCGTGCAACACCACCTCATCGATACGGAGTTGTGTTTCCACTGTACTGATCCTGCAAATATAAAACAAAAAGTCAAACTCCAGCCAAATACACATACACATTTATACAAATATAAATATTCACTGAACATCTTACTTCCTCAAATATAAAGAGGCAATATCAACACTTTTTATTTCTATGGCTGGGTAATAAATTGAATATCATAGTGATGATGTTGCAATATAAAACTGAGCAACGCTGTAGATAGCATTTATTAGGTGAAAATGTTTTATACAAATAATGTAATTCTGACATTACATTAATACAAGATCAGCGCGCAAGTTAACGTTAGCTATACAGAAGTGTGCACATGCTCAAAAACATTCATATGGTATGGAAAGAACAACAACTGAGAGTTTAAGAAACATAAGTCAATCAATAATTTTTATAATATAACAACAAACAACCAACACGCTTAAAAGTCACTTATATGTACACGGTTTTCTGTAACGTTATTTATTATTAACATTAACTTACAATAGTCAAAGACGACATCTCTTTCTGCTCACGTCTCGACAGCAGCTCGATGTCCAAGCATAAAGTTACCTGGCAGTGCGTGTGGCTATTGATTATTAATCAAGTTGTCTTAGTTCGCAAAATATGAATGCCTGAAATCAAAACGCGGATAGTGAGCGCTAACGAAACAAGGCTAACCCGATGCTGAGCGCTAACGAAACATGCGCAAATTAACATTAAAGAAAGTACAAATCAAGGTATACTTACTCATTTCATTATTTGCGGTCCATACAGCCCATCTGTATTCGGTAGTCGTTCAAACGCGGGGTCCTTCTTCATCTTTTCTTGCATGATCAGCAGCAGCTTCTCGTGCAGAAAATGGCGGATGGCGCGTCTTTCTCAAATTCGGTAAAATAGTACGTCATCATGACGTAGAGTTTCTGGCACATGCGCATTTGAAAGAAACTTGACAGAACTTATGTTTTGTTGTTATATGAACACGTTATTTAAAGTTTTCAATTTCCATTCAAGTTGAGGTTGATATAACTCATCCTACTGTGTTGTGAGACACTGCAAGTTGACAGGACATGATTTTATTTGTCCACCTGACTAAAACCACGAATCATTTTTTACAGTGCAGGATATCGATACAATCTAATAAGTGTATGTACCAAATACAATGTACCAAAGCAAAACAAACACTTTTACTGGAGAAGAAAAAAAGGTTTAGGTTGTGGGCTTTCAAAACAAATTTATGGCAAGGACCATCAAATATGATAATTACCTTCCAATATTTTCATGTCAACATAAAGCATTATAACTTAATATTGTTTCTAAGTGAAATAATTGGCTTTTATATTTACAGTGCAAGTGTAAATATAAAATGTAAGCCAAGGCAAATCATTAAAATATTATCTGAAATATATTTGCTTTGAATTGACATAAATATTGTTGCAAATCAGTTTTACAGAGAATAGTGAGCAAGCTATTTGTGACAATGGTGAGGAAAAACTCTAAAAGAACCAACAATGTAGAAAGATTTAACATGTGCGCCACAAGACAGGACAGATGAACACTAAGAATTCTTTTCATAGCACATGCACATTTCAGTTTTATTTCTTAATTCTAAAAACCAGGGCTGCAGAATAAAATGTTATTTCCAGAAGAAAATATTAGTTTATTTTAGTAGGAGAATTAAATAATAATATTAAATCTCATTTATTCTGACCAGTCTTTAGAAATCAGAACGAAACTAATGCAGTAAAATGGTAAATATAAATTAGTAAATGTCTTAAAATTTATTGTATTAGACATTTCTTTTAAAGAAAAAGACAATCATTTTCATAGCCCTAAAAAACCCTAGTCTGAAAATCCCCTAGTGCCCCCCAATTTGAAAACCCCTGATATGGGCTATCTGCAATCTCACTAAAGAAGGTTAATTGCTGAAACGTTTGATTGATCTTGATGTGCTTTGTTGCATAATAAAAAACTAATAATTCATTAAGTAGACACAAGAGAGTGCAGATCTTTCATTCTTCAATTGAAAGTATTGCAATTTTCACTGATCTACACAGCCAAAAAAAACAAAACAATGATTTTATCTTTTTTGGCTATCTGCAATCTAAAAATCTTTTTTTTCTATATAAATCTAATACACATACTTTGAGATCAAGTTATAAGAAATAAAACTGTTTTTGTTCATTGTTTCAGATCAATTCAGATAATCTATCCAAGAAACACAAAAAAGTCAAAATAATGTGTCTCCTTGATTTGCGCCCGGCTTTGACGAGACTGATTATGTAGAGCTAAATTCAATAAGTCCCCTTTTATTGAGCTACAGCTTTGGTGAGGATCAGACAGACAACAGACTATGTGATGTGGAGTGATGTGTGTACATGTGTTCTGTGTGCATTCTTGCATGTGTGGGTGTAAATGGCGGGTGTCAGCGTAGAGCTGAGAAACACATAGCTCTCTCTCTCTCTTTCTCTCTTTCTCTCTCTCTCTCTCCAGGCTAAGCTGAAGCGACAGGGTGTCCGTTCAGGCTGGCATGTTCTCCTGCTGTGAACCGAAGTGCAGCATGGGTGGAGCTGGAGAGGTTCAAGCTGCCATTTATCAGCTTTTCTTAGCATCTCTTCAGCCTGGCTGCCCCCCAACACATCCACTGTGTCTGTCGGCCCCAAGTCAGCTGACAGCCAGAGAGAGCAAAGAGGAAGAGAGAGAGACACAATGAGAAAGGCAGAGAGAGAGGAATAGTGATACAAAAAGACTGCAGTCACACTCACCTCCATCCACCACACCAACACTAATATGGGCTTATTGGACCCTGACCACGGTCTCTTGAAAAATAACTGTTTCCATCACACGTGATTGACATGGACCTCTGCTGAAATTATTTTGTTGAAGCTTGACTGTTTTTGATTCTTTCTGGACCTATCGTATTATTATTTCAGCATGGGATCACAGAGGTGTTTTGGTTGCAGGTTAATTTAATAGCTGCAATTTTTTACATGACACAAAAAACATGGGAATAGACTTTAGTAAACAGTACAGATGTCAATTGAGTCACGGTACGGGCGTCACGGTTCGGTGCATGCAGTCAGATGACAAATACAGTCGGTCACAGGGGATCCACACTCCAATCCAGAAGGGGGCGCACGCGGTAATGCAATGCTGTTTGCTAACTGCCACAACAGGACAAAGCACAGAAGAAGAACAGACCGACGATCTGTGCATGTTTACATGTAATCTCTCAACCAGTGTTTCAACCACAGGAAGACATCAATAAAACAGCTTGAGAATAATATCTCACATTATCTCACACATTTACCTCAGGCAAGTCATTTAGTGTCCACAGCATGTTATTTCAGTGGAGAAATGAACTCCAGAGGGGAACATTTCACTAAATATGTGCACTAGATTAGCTTATTCATTTTATTTACTTTACCTGTTACTAATGTCTTAATTATTTAATATAGGGGGGAGAGCGGGGTGAGTTGTCACACTTTTCACACTGTCTAACATTTACTGAGCACCATACATCACAATGGTATAAATGTCATACCAAATGAAAGAAGGAAGTCTTGGGCACATGTGTTGTATTCATTACATTTTCATATCTTATGTCATTACGGAGTTGTAGACTGTTGAATAAAGAATGTGCACTTGTGACAATTTGCCCCATCGGCGGGTAAGTTGTCACACTAGATTATCTAAAAATACGAACACAACTACTTAATTGTTATTATTGATTTTATTTTTTAAATTCAAACCAGAACTGGAAATATAAACAATCATGCCTAGAGAATTTGGAAAAACAATTATTTCAATCCAAACAATACACATTTCAATCAAAACACATTAAGTGGCAAGACCACTTTACTTTGAACTTTAAACTCAAACTTTCTCTGGCTTGCACATAGATCCATGATAACTGAATGGAATACTGCAGATAACTCGCTTAACTTAACATGTTTAATCTCTGAACATAACTGACTTAAAGGTGCCCTAGAATCAAAAATTGAATTTACCTTGGCATAGTTGAATAACAAGACTTCAGTACATGGAAAAGACATACATTGAGTTTCAAACTCCATTGCTTCCTCCTTATTATGTAAATCTCATTTGTTTTAAAGACCTCCGGAAAACAGGCGAATTTCAACATAACACCGACTGTTACTTAACAGTCGGGATCATTAATATGTACGCCCCCAATATTTGCATATGCCAGCTCATGTTCAAGGCATTAGACAAGGGCAGCCAGTATTAACGTCTGGATCTGTGCACAGCTGAATCATCAGACTAGGTAAGCAAGCAATAGCAACAGCGAAAATGGCAGATGGAGCAATAATAACTGACATGATCCATGATAACATGATATTTTTAGTGATATTTGTAAATTGTCTTTCTAAATGTTTCGTTAGCATGTTGCTAATGTACTGTTAAATGTGGTTAAAGTTACCATCGTTTATTACTGTATTCGCGGAGACAAGAGCCGTCGCTATTTTCATTTTTAAACACTTGCAGTCTTTATAATTAATAAACACATCTTCATTCTTTATAAATCTCTCCAACAGTGTGTAATGTTAGCTTTAGCCACGGAGCACTATCAAACTCATTCAGAATCAAATGTAAACATCCAAATAAATACTATACTTACATGACCCGAAGCATGCATGCAGCATGCATGATTAACATCTTGTAGAGATCCATTTGAGGGTTATATTAGCTGTGTGAACTTTGTTTATGCACTGTATAACTGCACTTATAGTCGAGAGCTCGGGAGGGCAGGGAGCGAGAGATTTAAAGGGGCCGCAGCCTGAATCGGCGCATAGTTAATGATGCCCCAAAATAGGCAGCTAAAAAAATGAATAAAAAAAAATCTATGGGGCATTTTGAGCTGAAACTTCACAGATACATTCAGGGGACACCTTAGACTTATATTACATCTTTTGAAAAGACGTTCTACGGCACCTTTAACATATTGAACCTCTTTTTTGAGCATGTTCTATGTGTTTATTTGTACTGGGGCAAGTTGTCACATGTGACGACTTGCCCCAAAGTCATTTAGACAACTTGCCCCAAACTGACATTTGTGCTAATGTTGGCTAAATCTCAAGGTTCGCTCAACATAGCACGTCAGCTAAAGTATCAAAAGACACGTTATTGTCTACTCTATGTTGTGCAAAATAATAATTTTTAACATTCATACCTAACAAAGTTGTATTGCATAAAATTTAAAGTGCAAATTTTTTACTTTTTAAGCCAAAAAATAAGAAAACTGTGCTAACCTCAGATTAGAGCGATCTTGACCACATGTGACCAGGAAGTTGACTATGTAAGAAGAAGTCACACAAAGTGGCTATTTGATTTTTGAGATAGAGCCTCTAGTTTTGGAGTTATGAAGAGTGTGACAACTTACCCATGTGACAACTTACCCCGCTCTCCCCTATGTTTAAATAAATTTGTCATGAAAACTTGACAGTAATTGTGTAAATGATTATATTTCAATTGGTAAATTAAAAAAAAATGTATAATTAGATTTAGAAGTTAATGCAAAACCTGCCTGATGTGCAATTTACATGTTGTTGTTTTTTTTTTATTTGAGTGTTTATTGTTATATCTAAAAATAAACAGCAACTAAATTTTATAGTTTGGGCTCAGTTGTTAATTGTAACCTTTAATGTTATAGTAATGTGCAAGAAAGGGCTCTCTGTATATAGTTTACAATATTAGCTGAGATAAAAAATTTTATCCTTAAGAAAATGTTATTTATAACTGAATTTAAAGGGTTAGTTCACCCAAAAATGAAAATAATATCATTTATTACTCACCCTCATGTCGTTCTACACCCGTAAGACCTTTGTTCATCTTCGGAACGCAAATTAAGATATTTGATTAAATCCGATGGTTCAGAGAGGCCTGCATTCACAGCAATGGTACTTCCTCTCTCAAGATCCATAAAGGTACTAAAAACATATTTAAATCAGTTCATGTGAGTTCAGTAGTTCTACCTTAATATTATAAAGCGCTGAGAATACTTTTTGTGCGCTCCGAAACACTGATTCGATTCGTAAAGCTCTGAAGCAGTGTTTTGAAATCTGCCCATCACTATATTGTTGAAAAGTCGTTATTTTGTTTTTTTGGCACACTAAGAGTATTCTTGTCGCTTTATAATATTAAGGTAGAACTACTGAACTCACATGAACTGTTTCAAATATGTTTTTAGTACCTTTATGGATCTTGAGAGAGGAAGTACCATTGCTGTGAATGCAGGCCTCACTGAGCCATTGGATTTAATTAAAATATCTTAATTTGTGTTCTGAAGATGAACGAAGGCCTTACGGGTGTGGAACGACATGAGGGTGAGTAATTAATGACAGAATTTTCATTTTTGGGTGAACTAACCCTTTAAAGAGAGAGACACATTTTGTTCAATAAACCTGCTGTACCAAACCCATACCGAACTGTGACTTCAATACTGAGGTGCGTACCGAACCATCATGTTTGTGTACTGTTACACCCCTAATATATATACAGTTTTTTATAGCAATTTTTTTTACAAACTTCAATGCTCAGTTTCTGTGGCCATCATAACAGGGGCAACTATCAGTGGCCGGCCCAGTCTACAGCCAGACAGCACTTCCACTTGTTTAAAGCCAGAGTGGCCAGTGTGGCAGTAAACACTAAGGGTATAATCAATGTAGGCCAGCACTCATTGTGAGGCAATTTCATTTGAAGTGCCATAGGTCAGGCCATTCTTATTCCACGCCACACCAGGCCAGGCCAGACAGCTGCACCATTCAATATCACTGGAAATGTACACATATTGAACGCATCACAGGAACAGTTTCCCAAACCAACATCGATGGCCACTCTCAGCCTAACTCCACAGCACACGCCATCTGGAGAGGACACACATGCTCAAGTCTCCGTCACAGAATTTTAGAGCTGTGATTTTCTATTGTTTTAAAATGTGGGATGGTATCTCATCAAGAGAGAACAGGCTGCTTTCAACACAGAGTCAATTTGTGTCTTTTTTCTTGTTTCTTCAAAAGTTTGGGGTCATAAGATTTTTTTTGCCAAATAAATTAATGATTTTATTCAGCAAGGGTACATTAAATCGATAAAAAGGGCCAGTAAATGACATTTATAATGTTACAAAAGATTTCCATTTCAAATAAATGCTGTTCTTTTTATTTGAATATCATATTATTTATCTAAGAATCACACAAAAATATATATTAAGCAGCACAACTGTTTTCAACATAACATGAATAAATTACATTGTAAAATATATTTATACAGAAGACGATTATTTTAATTTTGTATTATTACTTTACAAGACTACTGTTTTTACTGTATTTTTGAACAAATAAATCCAGCCTAAGTGGAAACTTCTTTAAAAACAAAAATGTAGCCTATGTATTATGTATTAAATGAAAAAGATTAAAAAATTCAATTAAAAACACACTGTTGTAGCCATGGCCCAAGCATTGGTTCATTATTTCTTGAAATCTCATCCATGTGTATAAATATAACTACCAAAAAAATAAATGAAATCTAAAACAAGTCTTACCAAACAAACAAACAAACCCAAAAACCTCCTTTCCTCTTCACTTCACCTTCATTAGCCCGTCTGCCTGCTAACTGATCTAAACCTCACACAGCTGGTTGACTGACTTCAACTCATCTGCAAATAATTCAGCCACAATTAAACAATTTAACAATTTCCTTTAAACCAAATATCAAATTATTCGGTCAATTGCTCACACCAGGGAGAATTATTGGCATGCATTCATAACTGATGATCTCTGAGGCTCAGCGCTAGCTGAATGCCCAATGCAACAACTCAGAGGCTGCTGCCACAAAACACAGAGTTTGCATTCATACAGCCAGGGATGGGAAGGTTACTTTTAGAATGTATTTCACTACAGATTACAAAATACATGCTTTAAAAAGTAATCTGTAACGTATTTCGTTACATTACTCAAGTTTAGTAACTTAATCTAAATACTTTGGAATACTTTGAAATACTAAACACAAATGACCATGTTAACTTGATGTTCTTTTTTAAGTTTACAACCTGTAATTAAAAATGACCTCTAGCCACCAGGATTTGGTTTTCCACTAAATTAACATCAGTTACAAAATATATATCTGCAATTTATTAGACATGTATTAGTATATGTTTATACTAATATTTAACCTTAGTGCACTGATAGCTGCATTAATATTAACCATATAAACAACAAAAAGCAAAAAAAAAAATAATAATAAAAACTTTTAGATTTTTTAAATAATCCTTTTTTTATTTATTTTTTAATTATTATTAGTGATGCACCTTGATTTTTCAAGGCCAATTGATTCTGATTCTGGTTGCAGATTTTTTTCAAACAAATGTATTTGTTGTTTATTTGTTAAAAAAATATGTGTAGCTCTTTGATATTAGAGGCAAACACTGCATTTTTTTTATTACAATCCCAACAAAGATGTTATGAACATGAGCATGATTGTTTTTCATTTAAATTATTGTATAATTTCAAGATTAACAGCAAAAACAGCATGGTCTGGCTTTAGCTTTGAGAAATTCTGCTACATAGACACCTGCACAAAACAAAATCAGCAGACGGACTGAATGAAATGCAAATTCACTCTCTGACAGTAGGTGGCGCTTATGGAACAGCAGTGATGTACCGTTTCCATGGTTACCACAAAGCAGCGCTGCGCTGGAGATAAGAGGAAAAGCCATCAAAACTTGTCTGAAGACAGTTCCCTTCAGAGATACATTAATTTAAACCCCAATTTAATATTTATATTATTCTTCCTATATTTCGCGAACAGTGAACTTCCGCGTTTTTTTTTTTTTTTTAAACAGACAGTCGGAGAATCATCAACATTGTCTCGTTGGTTAAAAATCCTCAAACAGCTTACGTTAATAGCCTATTAAATGAAATAAAATTCAAAGTAATCACTTTGGTAATCTAAAATACTTTCTGAATGTAACTGTAATTTGATTACCATCTATTTAAAATGTAACTGTAACGAAATACAGTTACTCAAATTTTGTATTTTAAATTCGTAACGTCGTTACATTTCGTTACTCTCCAGCCCTGCATACAGCATAATATAAATGCTCATGTTATGGCTGTTTAGAAACCATAGTGTATTCTAAAAGGAACCTCGAACCAAATTATAATAATCAGCCAGCGATACAGGTGTATAATCTGTGTGTAGGGTTTGTTGATGCATGTAAGATATATGGTGAGACAGACACATGGAGAGAGATCGGTGCCCGTAAAGCCACAGACGACCATGTCTGTTTGAGGGTAGTCAATTTTACAGCTCAACTCCTACCACAGACCTGACAAATCAATAAAAGTTAAGGAGATAAATTATTTAAAGCCAACTCTAATTAGTTAGCTATTCCCGTGCTATAGATTCCTCTACAATATTGATGATGGAGTCCAGTTTACAGAACGGCAGGTACTTGCTCTCACTCCCACTTAGAACTCAATTTCTCCAGTCCACCGCACAGGATCAGATGTGTTTAAGTGATTATTAAGAACAGAATATAAAGATTTAGATGCGGAAAAAATAAACATCTCCTTCGCAAGGCCTATGCATTAAGAAATGTATGAATAGTGAGTAATACCGAAAAAAGTGCATTTTTGGTGTATTGGGGGTTGGATTTGAGCTGGTATTGATCCATCTAGCTAAATATAAACATGACTGCTTTAATATTCATTCATTTTGTGTGAGTGTGTGATTTGCTTTGTGTTGTAATCTATCTTGTAGAGTTAGTAATAATGGACTCATTTTAAACATTATAGCAAATTCACAGAAAAAAAAAACGAATCCTTTTTTAGGATTATTATAATTATAATTAAAATCCTTAAATTGGGATTATTATAGATTGCGACTTATTCACAAAACACAAAGCACTATAATCTTAACAAAATATTACTACAATTTAAAATAACTGTTTTCTATTTTCAATTTAAAATGTAATTTATTCCTGTGATGACACTCCAGACTTCAGTGTCACATGATCCTTCAGAAATCATTATGCTGATTTGGTCCTCAAGCAACATTTCTTATTATTTCAATTATTATCAATGTTGAAAACAGTTCTGCTGCTTAACATTTTTGTAGAAACTGTTATGTCTTAGTATGTAATATTGTGAATGTTATGTAACGTCATTCAATATTTTTCAGGATTCTTTGATTAAAAAAAAGAAAGAAAGAAAGAACGTTTAGTTGAAACAAAAATCTTTTGTAAAATTATAAATGTCTTGTCACTTTTGATTTAATGTGTCCTTGCTGAATAAAAGTATTTAAAACTTCTGAACGGTGGTCCACACATGGTATAGTCTTGTGCACTTTCTGCATTTAAGAAAAGCCAATTCGGGTGTTTAGATTACAGTGTTGTACAGTAACCAACATCAGAGAACAATAAACATGCAAATGTGTTGTTAAATTATTGAAACATTTCAGGGGGTACTTCATGTCAATATTTTAGGTCAAATGGGTTCAGCTGATTCACAAAAAGTTTGGAACAACCTACTGATCAAAACAGATTTCCAAGATCAGGACTCATGCAAAGTACTGGTCATGGTGTTATCGATTCAAATCATTCCTTTAGTGAATCAGGTGCTAAAACAAAGCAAAAAGCATGTGACTCCACTGTATCCTCACAGTGGAGTTCAATAAAGAAATTCTACTGGATATTATATATATGTGTGTTTAAATAATGAACAATTCAATGCACATCTAATAATCACATAAAAAATACATTTGCTAAATTATAAGTTGTTATTTGCTTTTCCATTTAGCTCCCCTTTTGTCTGTTTGCCTCTTCCTTGTCTGTCCTCGCATCTCTTCTATCCTTTGTTTGGAAGAGAGTTGTTATCAGACACAAGGGGTGGTGGGAGGGCAGACTATTGATCATCTCTTTTAATTACCCCCAGCGTACCAAGAGGCCTAAATTAACTCCCCTCTCCCCTGAAATAGCCATGAATATTTCAGAGGGACGAGCGCCCACTGTTTGTCACTCACGTTCACTCCTGTTCATCTCTTACCTCACACAGTTTCCCCTCTTGGGTCAACACACCACTCACAAACATGTCTGACACACTCAAGAGTCTAAGATCGTTACACACGCTAATAGAGACCGATTAAAAAAATTAACCACCTAAAACGTAGTATATTGCACGTATACCAACATTTATTTTACTGTTATACCCAATATTATAAATCTATACTTTTTTCTGCTCCCAATATCAGCCCAACTGAACCAATAATGATCACATAAAACCTGTTAATTGGCACTGTTGCATCCAATTGCACATATATACATGTATGTGTATATAAATACAAAATAAACATGCAAAGTGCACACATGTATATTATGTAAACGCAAACTTTTATTTGGGATGCGATTAATCGCGATTAATCGTTAAACAGCCCTTTTATTACCATTACCAATATGTTCACCATTATATTGTGTATCCTTAGAGAGGAAACTCTATCTCTTTCTCTCTAGAAGCTGGAGTAGGCAGCCACATTCTCTGTATCCCCCAGACTCTGTAAGCCCCTCCATCCTAATGACAGGTTTTAGTAGGGACATCTGCATGGCAGCCAGCCAGTGACACTCCGTAATCCACTGCCATGTCGCAAGCTGTCAGCCATGCCAAGCCCTGGCACAGGCCACCACTGGGCCAATCAGCCGGCATTAGGGCGAGCTCTACACCCAGTAGCTCTGAATAATGACCAAGGCCTACAGCAGCAGCGAGACCCATGGAGACAACCCAGATCAGACACATACACCCTTGTCCAAACTACCCTCCTAGGCTCAGCCAGTTCATTACTACAGCAGCCGAACTGTTTCACTGCTATTTAGGGTGCGTTCACACTTGTAGTTCGGTTCGTTTGGTTCATTTGGTCCGGACCAAAGAAGAAAAAAAAAAACATTTAGTCCTGGTCCGATTAGCGTTCAGATTGGCAATTTTATCACCCAACCAAAAGATACCGAACCTTAAGGCATAGGGATACGTTCACAACGTGATTGGTCGGATTTTATGACGTATTGCTTATTTTGAGACGGAACTTACCAAACATCCAAAACAATGCTGTGTGCTGAGATAAATGCGCTTGTTGTGTGTGTGTAGCCTGCATGTGATGGTATTTTGGCCAGCTGGGAACTCGTGAAGAGCTTATAAAATGTGCAAAGTAGTCAAAACAGCGGTGGGAATCCATCCGTCACACACACACGATCTGCTGCGTGGAGACGCGTGTCTGATGCCTGTGATAGGCAGACTCGCGACTATGACAAGAAAAACCGACATGCGTGAGGATTCTGTCCTTTTTAGGGTCTCGTCTTCCTGTTTTTGGTTCTTTTACATGTCTTTGGTCCGTGTTGCGTTCATATATCATTCGAACCGCACCAGAGTTCGTTTGGAAGCGGACCGAGACCCATCTTTTCAGCGGTCTCGGTCCGCTTGTTTGGTCCGCACCAGGGTTCGGATGGCAGCGTCCACATATGTTCAAACGAACCGCACTAACCGAGCAATCGCACCAGGGTTCGTTTTAATCGAACCAAACATACCAAGTGTGAACGCACCCTTAAAGTTGTATGTACAGTACTACTTTTTCAGTGTTGAAATCCTTTAAATAACAACATATATAAAAACTGTTTAAGACAAAATGAAGTTAAACACACACAGAGAACACTTATTAGCACTGGGAAGTCGGTAACACTTTACTATAAGTTTTCATTAGTTAACATTACACTGTAAACTAGGGTTGCACGATTAATCGCATGAGATTGTCATTAGGGTTGGGTATCGTTTGAATTTGAACGATTCCGATTCCAATTCCGATTCCTTGTTTCGATTCCGGTTCCTAACGATTCTCGATTCCGATTCTTTTAAGAGGCAGGGTCAAAAAAAGTTTAGGATATTTTAAATGAGCTAGCTAACCAACGGTCTTTCTGGAAGGAAATAGTCTGACCTTCTCCATCAATTTTAATTCTATGAAATTTTTACTTTTTATGAACTTTACTATGAATTTCTCACAGGGCTGTTTTCAACTACAATTTAAATATCAAATCTATGAACTTGAATATAAATATTATAAATTATGAATATATTTTCACAGGGGTACACTTTCCTCAAGAGAGCTTTATTTTTGAAAACCATGAAAACACATTTACACATGAGTGTATGATGCTGCAGGTACTTGAACATGTTACCGTGCTCCCACTGATGGGCTAACCTGGTGCAGAATAGCAAATAAACAATAAGAAACAACTTGTAAAACCCAGTCCAGATTAGCAGCAGGTACAGTATAAAATCAGAAACAGTTCTTGTTTAGGAAAATGATCATATCTGCCTTCTCAGGCAGGATGCGTGAGCGTTCTGGACAGATAGTATCTCCTGCTGTGCACACATTTATTTCTACTCCATGAACTCACTTCGGTAAAGTTGGTTTTATATTCGCACATTCGGACTTCTGATAAATTCAGACTTTCCAATAAATGTGCAATAAATTAATGTTTGCGAATTTTAAGCAGCGACATGATATTGACAACCAACGATTGTCAACTTACAACATTTTTCACAGTCGATCAAAATAGGCAAGTATTGTTTTAATGGCATATTTACTTGTGAATGTCCACTGTATGTCCAATGTAGTGTGATTAACAAAGCTATTGAATACGGATGCCCGAATGTGCGAATATAAAACCAACTTTACCGAAGTCATGAACTCGGAGGTGCTTTATCATGTTCGACGTGCACCCTCCTATGCACGAAACAATCTTGCCGCAAATGTTGCATTTTGGCGAGATTTCGTTCTGTTTAAAAAAAGTGAAGCCACACTTTGGACCGCCGACGCACGCTATCCATGTTCGACTCGCTCGGTTATGCCAACACTTCCGATGGACGCTTCTTCGTTGGTGTTCAGCGGTTTCTTCTTCCAGTCGGCGGACTGTGAATCGAAACTAGGAATCGAAATTTAAACTTTTGAACGATTCCGGGAAAATCGAAAAGCTAGTCCCGGTTCCAATCGATACTCGATACTCGATACCCAAGCCTAATTGTCATGCGTGTCTCGTCAGTAAAGCCGGTTCTGTGATTAGCGGTAAATGTCCATCACCTGCTTTCAAATGGAGCGGCACTTAATATACAGAGCCGTAGTCCGCGAACTACGGCTCTGTATATTAAGTAACAAGACACGCATGACAATCGCATGCGATTAATCGTGCAGCCCTACTGTAAACCCTGACGCTCAAAATAATTAATTGGTTTGAGTAGGGAAAACTCAAATTAAACAAATTAGTTCAATCAAATTAACTTTTATGAGTATTTAGAACTTTCTTTTTCTTTTGAGTTCACGAAACTGACACATTTTAAGCAATCGGAATTGTTTCATTGTTTCATTGTTTTGAGTTTTATGAACTTGTTTCTTTTAATTTAGACAAACTTAAATTTACTTGAAACTGGGCTGGGATTTCTATTTCCCAGCATGCTATGCCATGACATTTGAAAGGGAGAATAAATACAAAAATTAAGTGTTAATGCTCAAAATACTCAGATTTTTCAAGTTAAGAGTAATTAAAATGTCTGACTACTAAATTTTTATCTGCCAGTTCTGCTTAGTTAAACTGATTACCTCAATTTTTTAGTTTTTTTTTAGTTTTGCCAAAACTAAGAATTAACAATGCTTCTAGCATTTATTAATCTTATAGTTAATGTTCATTTCAACATTTACAAATACATTATTAAAATCAAATGTTGCATTTGTTAACACTAACAAATTACTATTACATTAATGCACTGTGAACTAACATGAACAAAAACAATAAACAGCTGGATTTTTATTAACTAACATTAACAAAGATGAATAAATATTATAACAAATGTATTGCTCATTGTTAGTTCATGTTAGTTAATACAGTAACTAATGTTAACAAATGAGACCTTAAGTGTTACCGGGAATTCCAGGAATTCATTTTGGCGAATCGGTTTGTTCAAACAGTTCACTGATTTGTGTTCCCTAAATTCTCCAAAAAGTATTCTATGTTAAATTCTTTGGTAATAAAGTTATGCTTTAATTTTTTATAATAATAATAATAAAACAAATTATTATCAGTGGGAAGTCTGATTCCTTTTAGTAAATCGGTTCGTTCAAACACTTTGTTTCAATGAACCGGTTAAAAAAAAACAACAACAACAACAAAAAAGATTCACTGATTTATTAAGTCTGTCAAAAGTCTGTCTCCATCATTAAAACAATTAAAAAACAGCAAAAATGTAAATAAATAATAATAACAATAATCACCATCATCATCATCTAAAATAACATTAAAACAAAACAATAATATAACCATGATAAAATAATCGTATAATTTATAAAAATGACTCATTAAATATTATTTTTGCAATTATTTAACAATTAATAATAATTTTAGTTTTTCAAATTAGGTTGATTTCATCAAATGTTGAGTTGAGTAATTGACAAATGCAATTTGCTAATCTGTTCGACTGAATTTTCAAAAGAAACCGGTTGCCGGGAACAATTCATTCACAAATCGGACTTGACTACTTTTTACAATACACTGGCTAGACCTGCTGTAGGATGCCGCTGAGATTATGTATGAAAATCTTGTCAATAAAATGTTTGTTCGCTTTTCCTTCTTGTTTTCATCCAATTTCTTTTTTCTTTTTCTGTTGACTCAAGTAATAAGACAAAAACATCAAGAAGACAACAGCCCGGCTCCCTGCTGTAAGCTAATAAGCTGTATCCAGGCTCTATGTTCGTGCAGCAGTCTGTAGGTAATACGCCTGTCAGACAAACCCTCATTTGTGTATCAGTGGATCAACAACTCCCTGCTCTGAGTGGAAGAGAGACAGAGACACAGCAAGGCAGAACAGCGGAGCGACGCCAAGAGACGAGAGCAGACACGGGACCGGGGCAGGAGCGAGGGAGGATGGGACATGCTGTTCTGAGGATGAGTGAAGGTTGAGCAGGGGGAGACACGGGCTTCGTTCTCCCCTCATCCCGACTCTCTTTCTTAATTGAAAAGGAAGAGAGTGTGGGCCGTTGTCAGGGCAAACAGTAGTCAGTCAGTCAGTCAGTCAGTGCATTATTCCACAGTGCTTGGCTAGGCTCCCCTTCACTGGCTGTAATTTAAATGACTGTCAGGTCAGTGGCGAGAGCAGCACCTCTCCCACTAAAAGGGAGGCTGCCATTGCCTTCGCCAGCCTGCCACGCGGCTGATTGTCTCTCTCTCTCCTCTCCCAAACCAAATGGCAGGGAGGCACAGCTGTCACCCACTGGTCACAATGCATTTACTTAGTGACAGAATTCTAATTAGTCGGCAAGGTGGTGTCACTAGACTGAGAAGAGCGGAGATGGAGAGAAGGAGAGTGAGATAGAGGGAGAAGGAGGGGGAAGTCAGTTGGAGAGGATAAAGCAGGAATCGGATGAAGTAACACAGTGAGGTTGCAAACAAACCGCAACATTCACATATTTCTCTGCTCGTAGGACTAAATTACAGACTCGAGAGTCACCAAAGCAGCATTAGATGAAGCAGGGCTGCCAACTTCTGAGTTCAGCCTGGAATGAGAATTTCACAATTAGATTTAATTTGATTCATAAGCTTGCGATTTGATTCTGATCTTGATTTCAATTAAATTCAATGTTGATTCATTTCAATATATTGTATATCAGGTACAGTTTATGTTATTTATTCTCAAGGAAAAAATATCTCTGAACTAATACTATAAACTACAGCCTACAGGGAACCATGTCAGCTGTACATTATTATTAAAAGTTAAAGGGTTAGTTCATCCAAAAATGAAAATTCTGTCATTAATTACTCGCCCTCATGTCGTTCCACACCCATAAGACCTTACGGAACACAAATTAAGAATTTATACTTCAATCAGTGGTTCCGAGTGTGTATCAAACTGTCAAAGTCATGTGAACCACTGAAATTTCGAAATGTTTCGAAACACATTTCTAAGCCTCGTTTACTGAAATCACGTGACTTTGGCGGTTTGATACATGCTCCGAACCACTGATTCGAAACAAAAGATTTGTAAAGCTTCAACGCTTCATGAAGCAGTGTTTTGAAACTGGCCATCACTAGATATTGTTGAATAAAGTCGTTGTTTTTTTGGCGCACAAAAAGTATTCTCGTCCCTTCATAAAATTAAGGTTGAACCACTTTAGTCACATGAACTGTTTTAAATATGTCTTTAGTACACTCTTAAAAAATGTTTGGTTAAAAACAACCCAAGTTGGGTTAAAAATGGACAAACCCAGCAATTGGGTTGTTTTAACCCAGTGGTTGGGTTAAATGTTTGCCCAACCTGCTGGGTAGTTTTATTTAACCCAACTACTGATTAAAAATGACTATATGGCTGGCTTAAAATGAATCCAAAATAGGTGAGAAATTAAAAATCAGACACATAATTACTAGAGGCAACAATAATAATCAAAAGGTGTACATTTATTAATAAGCAATTTAATAAATGTTTATTGTTTATTATTCATTATCTTATTAATAAATGCTCATTTATTAAACATATTAATAAATGTTAATTTCCAGCATATTTTGGGTTCATTTTAAGCAAGCAATACAGTAATTTTTATACAACAGTTGAGTTAAATAAAACTACCCAGCAGGTTGGGCAAACATTTAACCCAACCACTGGGTTAAAACAACCCAATTGCTGGGTTTGTCCATTTTCAACCCAACTTGGGTTGTTTTTAACCCAGCATTTTTTAGAGTGTACCTTTCTGGGCATTTGAAAGTGTTAATTAACTTGCTGTCAATGGAGGCCTCACTGAGCCACTGGATTTTATCAAAAATATCTTAATTTGTGTTTCGAAGATGAACGAAGGTTTTACGGGTGTGGAACGACATGAGGGATTAATGACAGAATTTTCAGTTTTGGGTGAACTAACCCTTTAAAATTAACAACTGATTTGTATAAAATTGCATATAGAGTAAGGCAATTATTTTTTTTATAATAATACCGTTGTAATCACTTTTTAGTGATATAAGTAAATGTAATATAGTGCGGTTCTTGTTGTTGATTTGAAAAAACAATCAATGGTAATCGATGTTGAAACAATGTTGAATGTTGAAAACAGTTAAGGCAGTTGCTGTGATTCTTTAATGAACAGAAAGTTCATAAGAACAGCATTTATTTGAAATAGAAATCTTTTAATAAACGTCTTTACTGTCACTTTTGATCAATTTAATGTATCCTTGTTGAATAAAAGCATTAATTTCTTTAAAAAATACAAATACAAACTTCTTAATAGTTGTAGTGTATATAAAATACGATATTTTATATAAAGTAATGATAAGCTCAAGAAGTGAGTTGATTCAATAACGCTCTGGGGTGCGTTTCCCAAAAGCATCGTTAGCCAACTAATATCGCAAGTCCTGTCGTCACTACCAAAGTTCAAAGATTTGGTGTTTACCGAAACCATAGTTTAAAAGCACCATTTTTGAAGAGTGTGCATGTGTGTACGTGCTCTGGTACGTAAGAACGAGCCTATGATTGAATCTGGAAATAAAGAGAATTAGTCCTCAGATGCCATGTCCGCAATTTATAGCAAAAAGTCTAGCCTTAATTCGATCTCAAACTGATTCATTTAAAGAAGTTATTACTCCACCACCTGTGTGACATCATTCACCAACGTGGCTGAACAACAGGTTTGTGACAATACGGTTTCGGGAACTAGCTAGCTAGTTGATTTGTTCAACGATGCATCGTACTATGGTAGTGAAGCAGCGAGTTACATCATTGTACGGGAAAATGCACCCCTGATGGTTTCATCAGACTGAACTAGTAAGTCTTACTGGAGTTTGTGATTTACTTTTTTTTAATGACCTACCAAAATCTGTAAAACTACAAGTGAAAATACCTCAAGAACACCCATGGCCAAAAGAAAAACTGTGCCATTTCTGAAGTAACCATATTCCTCCCAAGAAACACAGTTAAACTGGAAACCTAACAATTTGGAGCACTCGAAACAACCCTGTGGACCTGAAAGAGGGCAGTAATAACTGGAGGCAGTGATGAGTGAAGCTGCAGGGAATGCCCTGCTTCACCTCTTACCTGTGCGGACTGCAGCGACACGAGTGGGCCTCATCTCCTGCTCTCTCCACAGTAAAATGCCTCCTGAACAAGAGGCTTTTAAGGCCCTTGAAGAGTTCATCCAGGCCCCATTACCATAGCTCAGGAGTGGGATGTCGACACCTGGCTGGCCGAAGCACCAGAAGCAGATCTTGAGGGCCCTCCAGGAAGATAGCTAACAAGAGCCCTTTCTCTCTCTTCTTCTCTGCTTCTCCCTCCCCTCTCTTTTTCATCCCTGACTTTCACCCCCAACAGCACAAACGCAATACACAAGCACCAGTGGAGACTGGCAGGCCTGTCAGGGGTCTCCTCCGGTGGCGGCTGAAAGGGTCGAGGGTGGCGCTGGAGATTGCGTGTGAGGGGCCCAGGTCACAGCGCATTTACTCAGTGACACAATTCTAATTAACCAGCTACTGCTGTGTCACTGCACCTCACAGACAGGGCGCACACCCACCCGTACACACACACACACCGACTGTGACTCAATACAAATGCTTCCGATTTCGTAAAGTGCAGAAGGTAAGAAAAATGTTTTAAAAACTAATTTACAAACTCTATAGAAGATGTCTATTACAATTGATTGATTGGAGGAATTTCTCCATGATGTCTATTTTGAGTGATTTTGTCACCTGTGCTAAATTTTTACAAGATGCACCATAAAATGAGTTCCTGATGATCTCTTTATGAGGAGATTATGAAGAAATAATTTCCTTAAAAGACACTGTTATATGGTGTACAGGTTTCATTGCTGTGATTTTGTCACATATTGCACTTTCTTTAGACAGGTTATTGAAATGATTGCAATTGATGACTTAAAATCAGCCAAAAAGCTCTTCAAACTCAGTTATTCAGACATAGTGCTCATGCCCATTCCTCAGACTCCTGCAGTCTCAAACCCAAACAAAAGCATATCAAGAGCAGATTCACCTGCTGATACCCTACACTGTTGTAATTGGTCTAAACAGAGGTTTTTGAAGTCTTAAAGGGATAGTTTCCAAAATGAAAATTCTGTCATTAATTGACCGTTGGCAAAGACCTGCCTCCTTTAGTTACTGTTATTATGTCTGACAAGTCATGCCGCTCTCATGCCACACATCATGTTCTCACAGTGAAAAATACATTGCGGAGCAAAGAGGACACTGACAACTTATCGACAGACAAGACAGAGCAGGTTACTTTTGATATGAAACAAAGTCTCAAATTTCAAATTTTGTAATTTTTAAAGAAATGTAAGCAATAAATACCATTTTGTGGCTCTTTAATGTGTCGTGACAGATCGCTGTAGCGCCTCAGAACAAGCGGCTCAAGAACCGATCATCTCTTCTTACTAGTTAATCTATATCATCATATAAACATGAATAAGCCACATTTCAACCACAGAAAGACGTCAGTACACATCATTTTCAAGTTCAAGTCCACCAACGTTAATCTACTAACTCCCCTGACTGCTTTGTCGGACGAAATGGCGGATTCTGCGTTATGATTGGTTAGATCGCCTGTCAATCAAACTCCCGGCGAAGGGTCAATTAATCACTCTCATGTCATACCAAACCCATAAGACTTTCGTTCATCTTCGGAACACAATTGAAGATCTTTTTTGATGAAATCTGAGAGATTTCTGTCCCTCCACTGACAGTCTATGCAACTAATATTTTGAAGCTTTAAAAAGTTCATAAAGAGATCGCAAAACTAATCCATATGAATCGGACGGTTTAGTCCAAATTTTCTGAAGACAAGATTGCTTTATATGATGATGAACATATTGAATTTAAGCTTTTATTCACATATAAACATTGATCAACGAACATAAAAAGAAGCTCAAACGTACATGTTTGACGCACGAGAACAAACCTCATTGGTTCTTGCAGAAGCTCAAACATGAACCTCACTGGTTCTCGCACAGCAAACATGCTTCAGCTTCCGTTTACCATAACTGATGTGTGCGTTAATTCATTTTAATATGTGAATAACGGCTTAAATTCAATCTGTTCATCATATAAAGCGATTGAGTCTCTTCAGAAATTTTTTATTAAACCATTCAATTCATATGGATTAGTTTTATGAAAGCATCCAAATCTTAGTTGCATAGACTGTCTATGGAGGGACAGAAAGCTCTCAGATTTCATCAAAAATATCTTCATTTGTGTTCCGAAGATGAACGAAAGTCTTAAGGGTTGGAGCGACATGAGGGTGAGCAATTAATGACAGAAAAGTAAAGTAAAGTAAAATAAAGTAAATGTCCAGATATGTAAATTAATTAAATGATTCCACAGAGGTAAGTATAAATAAATAAATGTTACATTTTTATTTATTTATTGTAATCTATTATTATTTTTATTTTTCATTCCTATTTTAAATATATGCCCACATGTTTCACACTTTAAAAACTGCTGGTCTAACCCAGTGTCGCAAGCCATACTCTCTCACTGAACGTAATGGCAGGCAAAATAACAGGAGAGATCACAGTACGGGTCACATGAACACTGGCAGGAATGTCAGCCGATGACCTGACCTTGTCTGCTCCACACACAAACTGCTCTGGCCACATTATGCAAATCAATCTCTGCCCAGATACACCAGCACAAGGAATAATCGTGCATATGTATGTGTCTGGGTGTGCATTTGGCTGTATCTGTTTATTTGTGTGAGTGTGTGTATGTGTGTGTGTGTGTGTTTGTCTCTGAGCACGAGAAACAGTCGATGAGGGGGTATTTGAAAGGCATGCCTGATAAGGTGATGTAGCCAGATTCATTTGCGCTTGGGCATAAGGATTAAGAGGACAGAATCTGAAGATAGAACACAATTGAACCCTGTTTAAAGCTTTTCCCTCTCTCCCCCCCTCTCTCTCTCCCTCTCTTTTAATTTGTACATGTGTCATGTCCTCTTTCCCACCCCTCTCTCCCTATTCAACAAGCTCGAGTCATTAGCGGCTCAGGTGGTCGACTCAAGGTTAAAGAGAAAGTCAGTGAGGAAAGATAAAGGCTACGGCTATAAGACAATAATGGAAAAGTCAAATTAAAATCACTGCTAAGTTGGTTCTGGGGCGAAAAATAGAGATGATGGCTCCATTAATGAGGGGAATATGGCTGCCGCTTTCCACGAATATTTCTCTGATCTGCCCTTTTTGAAATTCATGCATCACTCTGGCGGAAAACCAGTGCATGAAGGCCTAAGTTAGAAAGGAAATGTGGTGGGGCAAAGGAGAAGGTCAGGAGGAAATCTGATGTGTGTGGATTTGCACTTAACCGGTCTTAGTTAAAGCTGACATGGCAATGGCTGCCCATCAGACTGTTTTGACAAGTGCCGGCAGAAATCGTTTGACACTGCCCTTCTCCTCCTCATCATAATCATTTAAGGGAACTTATATTCGGCATTTCAATTTTTCAATTCGAAGACATAGAAGCTAAAAGATATGTGCTAATATAGGTCTTCTGAATATAGGCCTTTAATAAAGGCCTTCTGAAGTGAAGCGATCCCTGAGTAACCCCTGACCCTGACCTGACGCATGACGCATTGACGAACGCAGAAGCAGAGGATAGAGCAAAACAAAACACTGGTCACGATTTAGAAGTCTAAAATTAGAATTTTTAAAGAGAAATGTCGGAGGATTTCGATATAAGAGAAGAGGAGCTTGAGTTTGTTGCCCAACACTATTTGCTTGAACCACGAGAGGCATCTAAGCTTACGCATCTCTAACTCCTACATCGTGTCAGGGGTTACTCTTTTGGCGTAAGTCGACTTTGCGTAGGCTGTCTGCAGAAGATAGTTATTTTAGTTTTTAAAGTTTTAAATATGGATATTTTTCTTACACAAACGCATGGCTTTGCTTCAGAAGGCCTTTATTCAAGCAAGTCAGCATATTAGAATGATTTCCGAAGGATCATGTGACACTGAAGACTGGAGTAAGAATGCTGAAAATTCAGCTTTGCCATCACAGGAATACATTACATGTAAAAAAAATAATAATAATAAAACAGAAAACTGCTATTTTAAATTGAAATAATATTTCACAATATTACTGTGCGTTCACACCGCCACTGGCGAGAGCGAAAAAATTCGCTATGGTTGCCATGCCAACAACGCAAAGCAGAGGCTCTGGGTCAAAGTAAATGACAAGCTGTGGCAACCAATCGGAATCCTCTCAAGCGAGGACCTCTACATTCCGATTGGTTGCCGCCGAACCACGTCATAGCTCATTACCGTAAAGTTGACCTGACTTTAACTCTCCTCGACGCTCTCACCGTCCAAGACGCGCCGTGCCACTCTCGCCGGAGCTCACCGCCGGCTCACATTGAAAATGGATGACTTCCTGTCACTTTGACGCTCTCGCCGGCGGCGGTGTGAACGCACAGTTACTGTTTTTACTGTATTTTTGATCAAATAAACGCAGTCTTGGTGAGCACAGGATGCTCCTTTCAAAACATCTTTCTGACTCCAAACTTTTGAATGGTAGTGTAAAAGAAAAACATAAGTTTTACAATTTCTGTTTCAATCTGCGTTCTAAAGTCGGAGTCAGAAAGCAAGGGATTAATCAAAAGTATTATTCTATTGATGACCACTGTTCCTCTTTAGGTTTATCCATCTAACGTTACTGTAATAGCGGTTAGAAAAACATTCATTGTCAACTTACTCCAAGTAGACAGGATCTGTACTTCTATAGCTATCACAGAAAATAGCTGAATGGGGTGTTTCCAACATGGCCGTCGACTAAACTGACTTGCTTTCAGGTGACTTTGGATTAGAGAGAATCTATAAAGCCAACACTGGCCCCTTTCAACTTCAACCAGCTCCAATTTCTGATGTCAAACCACAACAGGTCATAAGTCACGTCAGAACTTCCATGCAAAATGGATGTCATAGGAACACTCAAGTGACAGTGGGCTAGTTAATTTTAGCCTGAGAATGGCAGGCAGAAGAGCTTCCACTGTTTGGAGGCTTGTTCACCAAGGCCATCGCTCTGACTCCGGTGACCCATCCGGGTGACCTCACTGGTGAAGTGGCACACTGGAGTAGGGCATAGGGGTACAGAAGTGTGACCTGTAGGAGGTTAATACATGCTCATACTTCATACTGAGAGGGTGAGCCCATTTAGGGTAATTTCTCAGAGTGCACTAGCCATAGCTACTTCAGTGTTAAGAAGTGGCCGGCGAAAGTAGGGCCGCTCTGTTCATTAACATGCCTGCCGCAGTGAAGCACCTGCCACAGTGGTTTGATGGAGTGCTTTTGCATGGCCCCCTCGGCTTCCCCAAGCCTCCGTGGCTCAATTACACTTTGGATAACTTCACTGGCCTTGGAATAATTCATTTCTGCTAATTCCTCCTCTTTCGGGTCCCACCATGCTGGGCACAAAAACCCCATGCTGTCATCGGTCCCCCATCTCATTGCTTTCACTGTAAAAAAAAAAAATGTAAAGAAAATGCCCAGGCAGGGAAATTAAATGTCACCATAAATAATCCCTCCTACTGTACAGGCCCTGCGGGATCAGGAACTGGCTCTTCTCCAAGTTCTTGGGCAAGAGATGACAGCGCTAAGTGATCTTTGGCTCTGTTGCGGCACCCCTCTGAGATTTTCACTCTACACTTTATTCAGAATTAACAAATCAGAAGAGAGATCTGCAAAAAACAACCCAAGCCGTTTTATTACTCCCTTATTTTCACGTGCTTGTTGTACTATGATGTAATAATCATGCTCTATGTAAATGACAGCGATATGAATGTTCTCACCGCCAGCACATAATGATGATCGCGTGTGTCATACAGCCTCCCCCGAGACCAACCTACATCCTTTTTATGGTAGTCATTCTCATAAAATGAAGAACCATTCCTAGGCATGGTGAGGAAATAAATTAAGCTTGTTCTTGTAACGTAGGAAATAAAGCCTGTAAGTTCCATAGTTTTATCTATATGCTCTTCACGCAGATACATGCAAGAAGCAACAAAGAAATCAAAATAATGGTTGTTGTTTTTTTACACTTACTGTCGATGCAAATAAGGGAGTCTCAATAAGCGCCTGCTGTGTCCTGGAATTTAATGACACGGTGTTCTCTGTCCCACTCCAGAGCCTGGCCTCTGAGAGGAGGAGAATCCAGCACATGGGAATAGGATGATATAATGATAATCAGTACACATGGCAGCCACACATATTCCCATTTTAATTGCCGATTGTCCTGGAAAAGACTCGTTAATTGGAGCATATCTACCCGAACTTGTGTTTAAAATAAATAACAACCCCAAAAAGTACATATTATGATTATCGATTCCCAGCATCCTGTTTGATTTTGGACAAATGAAAAAGCAGATGATGATGAACCCTCGCCATGTAGTATGTGTGTGTCTGTCTTGAGCAGTGTTGGTGTATTTGTGTCTAATGAGTGGTTTAGTGCGAGAGCTAGTTAGCACGGGGGAGTGTTTGTGCAGAATCGAACGGGCTGATTTAAGGTACGGAGGTCAAAGGCCAGCCCAATTACGTCCTTGGCGAGGGCGCCTCCTGGCTCTTTGATTCTGCACTTCTAAAGGGGCAAGGGAGGGGCAGGGGTCTGTGGCAGCCGCATTATGGGGGTGTTAATTGGAGCATGTTGTTTTAGACGGCCAAGCCATCAGGGCAGGCCACAACACCACCACTGGTCTAATTGCAGAGGCAAAGGCCTTCATGTTCCCTCACAACTGTAAGCTTTTACATGTGCCTGTACACTGCAAGCACACCCTCTAGTCCATCAATGTAAAACAGCCATTTTAAGTTGTGTATATGGCAAAACAGAGCAACTTGTTTAGCCTGTCAGCTAGCACAGAGCAGTAAAAGTTCGCACATTATATTTTGAATAATCCCTGCTTTGTTATGGCATGTTGTGTAAATTCTAAATCTCTGTGACACAGGGAGGATGGGATCTATTCAAAACTCCTCATTTGCAAGCCTGTCACCCAAGCCATAGCTCTCTGTAATGTTTAATTACAGACTTAACAGAGACAGGCTTATAATCAGTCAACTCTGCTCAAATAATGCCATCCTGTAAGATGCAGGGAGCTTGTTTCTGATTTAATAAGTAATACAAATTTTGACTTAATTTATTATAATTGCAAATTTGTATCTCACAATTTAACACTATTATATATACAATTTTACACTCACAATTATGACTTCTCTCAGTGTGACTTTATATGTAATTTTACACTTACAAACTACTTCTCTCAATGTGAGAGTCTTTCATCTAAATTCTTTCATCTAAAAATGCCAACTTTTATTTCTACAATGTGACGTAGTATCTCCCAATTCATTTTTATAAATGTATTTCTCTTTCTATTTACAATTACCCTATGTGACCTCATATCTCACAACTGCGATTTATCTAATTGGGACTTTATTTCTCACAATTACATTTCTCAAAATATGACTTCTCACAACTGCAACTATTTCCCAAAATATCATTTATTTCTCACAATTGCAACATTTTTTTTTATAATTACATAGTTCTGCCATTAAACTCTAGATGGTGCAGGCTGATAGGTCTAACTAATTTGGTAGCGATCATGTCATTATCTACATAGCACAGCTGATTGGTTGTTGTTGCATCAGTGGCCAATGAGCTGCGGCTCAACATTCAAACAAATACCGGAAGTGTTTGCAGTCTGCAGCATGCTTTCAGAAACCCTCCACCTTCCCCAGCTCCACCTGTATAGATCAGTTATAGGGGTTAATTTATATTATGTTACATGTGCAGCAGCAGGAGCAGCATGTCTTACATGTTCACAGCAATATCTGTGAAAGTATTGGCTGTAGCAAGTCTCTGTACTTGCTCTGCAGCAGCAGCAGCAGTGTAACAGATCTATTCCACCAAGACCAAATACATTAACATTGCCATATCTATTACCATGCCAATCTCTATTACCATACCAATCAGGTTAATTTCGAGCTAGAGGCAAAACAAGTGAAAAATGTCAATTTTGGTCAAAATTGAGGTTTTCACAAAAATGAGTTCATTAAGCCCTCGTCTAGCAATCCTAATGATCCAAATAGCAATTAAACATATAAAAGTATCTTTATTTGTACTTTTTCTGAGAGGAGTACCTTTTTGACCATGAAAAATACCGTATTTCTCTGTTTGCTTCTCGACAACTTGCACTTCCCTCAGCACAAGTTTGGTATTGTTGTAAAGTGCAGCTTTCCAACTTTGTGAATATTCACAGTGAATTCTTGATGGCATGAGTCTGATCCAGTGAATTGTGATTTTAAAACTCTGTTGTAGACTTTTTTTTAAATTCTGTTGTAAACAAAATGATCCCGATATACACATATACACAGAATTACAGTATTTCAAAAAATCTGTCTTCATGCAAACATTATCTTTTATGTCTTAGGTGAACGTTTGGTTAACTGTTTGGGAAAAACATCTGATGTATAACTTTATATTAGATCCGTTTGGTACAGTAAGTCTTAATATATGGCTGTCTGTTTCATTAATGTTAATCAAACAATTGTGGAATCATGGAAAATAGTTGAATATGTATATTTTTCCTATAGATATGAGTTTTGACTTGGTTTGTGCCAAATTTGGTGGTATTACCAGGGATTTGGTTTGGTTGCTAGATGATTTTGTTTTGGAACCTTCAGAAAACTCAAAATTGACTTTGCTGACTCTATCAACTTCAAACAGGTGTAGCTCAGTCATTTTTTGTTGAATTCCAACAAATCATACATCATTTTGAAGGTTTTTTAATAGAGAATATGAGAATAACAACTTTGCTCACTGCGACTCATTTTGCCAGCACAGATCACATATTTAATTTCTCACAATTGCAATTTTTCCTCAGAATGAGGAATTCTACTTTCCCACAATACTACTTAATATCTCACATTTGCTAATACAAATCTTACAATTGTGATTTTTTTTCTTATTTTAATCTTTGCCTCACAATTACCATATTCATAGCCTTTTTCATTTTTTTATTCTGAGACAGAAGCAGGCTTCAATATGGTGCTGTGCTGCAGAAAGACGACATTGAGACACATTCAATAACTGAATGAAAATGCAACTGATATTATCACTGATATTGTCTTCTTTAGGCTTGTTTCAATTCAACAGACTTCAACAGATACCACTGACACCATAACGTCAGATCAACCTAAATGGTTGTCCACATATCTACCTCTCTGCCCTCTTCAGTGTAAGAGAGATATTTGTGTTGTGCTGATTATTGCTCTCTTCTGCTCGTCAACACAAAGTAATTTGTGCAAGATGAGGTATTGAGCGGTTAAATTGTGCCACCGGCACGTTTAGCCTGTCATAAAGCATGTCTTCTTTATTGGGGTGGCTCTCCAGGCCAACACTGTCCACTGCTCTATAATCCAGTGCTAAGAGCTCCCTCCTGGGCCTCCATACAGCGGAAAACGCCTCTGATCAATGCTTGTCACAAGAGAACAAGGTGCCGAAGGACTGCTGGGATTTTCAGACATGCTCAGGTGCTTTTTGAATATGAGCTATATTCCCTGGTTACAACTTAGCTACAGATAGTACCTCATCTCATTTGGTCAGAAAAAAATGTTTGGTATTGATTGTGAACAGACTGCAGATAAGTCCTGAGTCAGCACTCACTTTTATGTGTGAACGTTATGACTGGACAGGGATGAGAAGTGCCCCAACTAACAAATAAAGAGGTCTGGAGACAAAGAACCTCATTGGAATTACAGATGCATTTCAGAGCCATGCACGTGCAAAAACAGATCCACAGATGTCTAAATTAATTGATCACATTATAAAAATTTTCCCTCTGAGAGTAATCAGTCAGAGCTATTGATAATGGGGCCTCGTGCTATTGGCCTTGTGTGTTTATTCATAGTGATATGTTACTATGCCTTTGAGTGCCTGAAGCTGGAAAGATGGATGAGGCTTCTGCTACCACAGGCACTGTATGAGCTATTGTGGACAGTATATTGCAAATCTCTCTTTCTCTCACTCTCATTACACTTAATCTTTTTCAGATCTTAGAGCATTCACTGAAGTGATGTCTACAATTATGTCGCCTGTTCAACAAAATCGTAATAAGATATATTTATACATACTTTAATGTTCTTCACAGATGTTTTTTTTACCCAAGCGAACTACAAAAGAAAGCTTATGAAAATAAAAAAGGAAATTACCTACACATTAAATTGCCTGTGTCATGTCCTGATTCCACTTATCTGTCTACACTATACTCTCCTACAGAAAAAAAAGAATGCTAATTAAAACAAAAAGATGTATGTACAATGTATATTGTCCATACTGGTATATGTTGTATAATGTTATGCAATTTCCTACGGTATGCCTACTGTCAAAAAAGTAAAAAATAGTTCAAAAAGTGCTTAATACTTAACTTTTTAATACTTATTGGTATTATTTTGGAGAATTTGTTCTGTACTTGAGTTTAATTGAAAGTGAATACTTTGCTGTACTTAAATTGATTTCAAAGGCAAAAATTATTACAAAATGTGTGTATTAAAGCTATTTTGATGAGAAAATCTTATCTGTGACTTGATTTCTTCAATTAATTACAAAAACACATTTTATTTATTTTTTTAAATATAAATACTAAGTAAAAATTTATTTATGGAAACCTGTTTACTAATGTGTTTTTGGCTAGATACTTTGACTTGTAATTGAATAAAAAAAATCCTACGTATTATATNTTATATATATATATATATATATATATATAAAGGCCAACATGGCTTGGCAAACAATATGTTCGGATAATGTCTTCTTCTGGCATTCCAAAGAAATTAATACGAGTGGAAAATATTTTCTACCTTCTACCACGTGCTCTGTTCTCTGCGGTGTCTCCTCCTAGCAGAAACAATTGCAGCTATGACGCAAAATGGGTTAAGACATGCTTTTTTGGGGCGTTAAATAATGCCGCAAATACCAGTAAATTGACGAGCGCAAATATTAGTAAATCGCGTTGCATGATTAATTGAAATACTCTCCTCCCATAAATTTTGCATCTGAAAGGGAAACTCCTACAAAAACAAATCCTGACAGTATTTTTTTAATGCCAAAAAGAGGGTTTGCGCTGGCGCAAACTGTAAGTAAATCTGGCCCTAAGATTCTTCAAAATAGCTTATTTTGTGTTCTGCAGAAGAAGAAGAAAAGTCATACTGAATTGGAATGTAAATTATTTCATCATTTACAGTGAGTAAATAGATTTACATTTATGGGTGACTATTACTTTAAGTAGAATTTCTTGGCACACTTTACACTTCTGAGGACCTGTAACACTTATGCAGAACATAAAAACATATATTTTAAGAACATTGGGTTCCAAATGACATTGTATGGACATAAAAACACTAAGGCTGTGTCCGAAATCACATACTTCCCTACTATATAGTAGGCCAAAGATGTAATCATGCAGTACTCGTAAAAGAGTAGGCAAAAAGTACCCGGATGACCTACTTCCAGCGAGATTCTAAAGTGCATATATGATAGATACTTTACTATCCTGTGAGGCAATGGGAGAGGATTTGTGAATGGCATGAAGCGACACAACTGACGCTGGTAGGTCACATATTAATGACAAAATGGTAAATGTAAGCACTTCCAGATTACATTCATTCTATATAGACCATACTTTTTAACACTTGCAAAGTACTTATTCAAAATAAGTACCTACTCAAAAGGATGCAATTTTGGACACAACCTAAGATTCTTCAAAATATCTTATTTTGTGTTGTGCAAAAAAAGAAAAAGAAAAACAAGTCAAACAGGATTGGAATGTGTGGGTAAGTAAATGATAACAGAATTTACATTTATGGGTCACTATCACTTTAAGTAGAATTTCTTTGAACACCTTACACTTCTGAGGACCTAAGACAAAAGGCATTTTGTCCCCATGTACACACAATTGAATGACATGATACTTTGAACTTTATTCTTCAGCTACAGGTAGTCAGTGCAGAAAAGTGAGGCATGTCAAAAGAGCCTGAAAACTGCAAGGGCTTGATTTTCCTTGTGGTCCACAAAGTTTAGGTGCCAGAGCATGGTAGGACCAGCCGTGCAGCTGATGACAGACCTGATAGATCAGTTATAAAGCAGAACAGAAGAGGATGTCCCTTGTGGGACACCGGTAATGAGGGTTAAGGGTGTACATTTCCCACTGATTTGATATAATCGGTTATCCACAGAGAGCACAAGGCTTACATTTCAAACTTTCAAAATTTCAAATTTTTGAATAAATTAGGGCTTGTCAATGTCACACAAACTTACAACCATATTCAAGATAATCAAAACAATAAAACCATGCAGGATTTCTATTCAATTTCCTTTACAATTAAATTACAGCACACAAAAAAATCTTGATGTAATGTATCATACCTGCAAAAGTCACATGATTAATCCAGAATTACTTTCAGAAGACTGGCATTGTGCTTACATCTCAGTTCTCTGACCTGTGCTAAATCCAGTTTAAAAAGCAGTGAATCTCACAGTCCAAAAAGTGTCAGAGCATAGTATAAATCAGACCATGTCTGTGTCAAACAAAATACAACAACCCCACCGATCCCGCAGCCCAGCGCCGGGGCCTTTCCACCCCCATGTTACGTGATGCATGTAGCCTGATGGATGGTCCCCTTTCCAGGGTAGACACCATGATGAACACAATGCCTGGAGACAAACCATG
>RJVU01044706.1:2262410-2285107 GCA_003731715.1 Anabarilius grahami
TCCCTGCAGCTCCATTCATTCTGCTGCTTTTATTTATTCACACGCTCACGGCCTGTTTGTTTTTTTAAGCAAAACAAATTGAAAGGAATAAAAGCAAGCGTGAATTGCGCTTTTTATATTCCTCTTTGTGTCAAGAAGTTTAGCTCAGGGTTATGCATCATGCCACATAGGTTATGCATAAGATCTCGGCTGTAAAGTATGATTAAAAGTGCAAAAGGATACTCATAGAGATGTGTAGGGTTATAAGACATTCTTTCAGGTGAAAGGTCCAGAAAATTTCTAAAACTGCAATGATATTCAAACAAATAAATGCAAATTAAATGCATGCTATCTAGAGGACATCAATCTTCTTTTTGCACTTTATCAGTTCGTAACCATTTTGGCTTGACTCTCCAGTAAGGGATGCGCCTGAAGCCTTATTCGGAAAGGAACGAATTATCTCTTTATTCTGGAAAAATTGAAAAGAAAACACTTATAATAGAATTATAGACTGATCATCCAACAAGGACAAGCACAGTAATATTTTTGTATATTTGGTATACTGATTATGCAACAAGTACAAGGATATAGTTATATGTTTAATAATAGAAAAAGAATCATTAGACTGATTATCTAACAAAGATATAGTGAAAATGTTAATAATAGAAAAAAAAACATTTTAATGAACATACGTAACATTACAATGCAATGGTAAGTCTGTAAAGCCAATATGACTTAGAGTGAACTTTATAAATGCAAAATCTTATTTGAATTTTTACTTTTATTCTACAAAAAAAGGTTGTAATAAAAATATTTGTAATATTGTCATTTTAGGGCTGGACAATTAATTGAAAAGTAGTCGAAACCGAAATTCAGAACCTCTAAATGACGTAATTTTCCCATTTATTTTGTTTTTTTAATCTATTTAATACTTTCCCCTTGAAAACATACTACCGCGTGTGTAGTCATGTAACTCCGCCCCGTCCAGTCAGTGGCATGGAAGCAACATGGAGGTGAACTCAAACGGCGAGTCAACACACAGCGCGCGAGCGGCAAGCCCCGAAGCGAGATCACTTTCACTTGCGTCTTCACTAAACTATGTCAACTGTATGTGTTTTAAGGCCTGCCAGTTTGGACATTTAAGCGATTTTAGACCATCGGATGTGTATTATTATATTGAGCTACTGCGCTGATGCATTGTGGAACACGAACACTCATACAGACAGTAGCTGTACATCACGTGAAGATTGTGCGCACAGAGAGGAGCGCAGAAACTCGTTGTCAATGCTGTCGTCCTGTGATGTATTACTAACGTAGCTAAGAAACTCAAAATTATAGCATATATTTTTCTTCTTTGAAGTAACTACTTACAACCCACAGCTTCACAATTAATAGAGAGACCGTATGACTAATTCACACATGCAAAAATAAATGTACTGGTACTGTGCTAATTTATCTAATTTACAATTAGCAGAAATCTTTAAGAAATGTTACGAACCATAGACAAAATAACTGCTGAAAGAGAGCTGTTATGTCAGGGCACTCTTTCATTAGGAAAAAATATCCCAGCTTTAATAGTAAAGCATATTTACAGTACAAGCCTTGTCAGTGAACTATGAGGGTAATTGAGGTAAAATGTTCAATTATTCGAGATTTTGATTTTAGGTCATATCGTCTAGCCCTAAATCATTTATAATATTCATGAAATATAATTTTATGAAATATACAAGGCATATTTGCTAAATGGAACTTAATGGAACAAGTAAAACTTCCAGTTTAAGCCCATCCACATCTGGTTCTATCCAAATTTAGATACAGATCATTTTTCAATGCAACAAATACACATATACTGTATACACATAATGGCACACCTCCACTCTCAGTTTCAGTATTAGTGCAGTTTCCTTCAGCACCATGGACAGCAACAGTATGGCAAAATGGCCGGCAGATCATTTCCACCTGCTTATGTTGACCAGATAGGACAGTCTCTTAAACACCCACTTTAAGACTGGTATCTGTTCAATTACACTAGTTGGCTAATCACATACTAAGCTCCATAAGGTGAAAGCGCTTTGAAGGTAGGATCTAAACTTCAAAGCTGCAGTCATTAAAAGCAGGATGAAGGAAGAAGCTGCAGTATGTTTTAGAAGCTCCTCTTCATTAAGAAACAGATGGGGGGAAAAACACAACACAAGTGCAATCAAATGAAGTTTCCCGACTCGGCTTGTTCGGGGCCAACTGCTTTCGTCAGCAGGACAAGAGCACGTGAGCGAGCAAACTGGAGAGGAAGCGAGACAAATCCCCCGAGTGTAACTCAATAAAGGCGAAAGTGTCACATTGACAAATGAAGATGGGGAGATATTATTTATAGCTGAGACTATGTTAAACAGCCTGGGTTTGCTCTGTGTACTTTTACTCCGTTCGGAAAAAACGACCAGGCTAAATCTTCTTCTTGGCGGGCAGTGATAAATAAGGACGGAGGGAGTCACCGCCGGTCTGCTGGGCAGGCGGCAGGGATGTTGTTGATGCTCATTCATGTTTACCCTCAACCTCAGGCTGCTCCATCACTCCTCTTCCCCACCCTCCCTCCTCCTTAGCTCTGCTTTGGCCCTGCGGAGGGAGGAAGTGTGGGAAACAGCCAGTCGAGAAGCTTGACAGAGAGCACTGACTTTAATTTTGTCCAGAGGGGGATCAAGCCTCTCTCTCTTCCCCACCTATTCCTCGATCTCTTTCTCTCGCCCCCGGAACAAACAAATATTTGTCCTCATTATTAATTAAACAGAGCGCCGAGAAGCACAAAGGTAAATTGACGACAAGCCGTCCTCAAGCCCAGCACACAAACCGGCGTGCACAAACACTGCACAGAGCGGAGCTCGTGGAAAAACGACTCGCCGGTTGTGATTTACGAGGCCCGTTGCACGCAGGCTCGGGCCTGCACCAGTAAGCTATTCATAAACAAAAGCAGCTAAATAATGAATGCCTCTCTGGCTGTGCGGCCTGCCCATGTGGCGGTTAAATGAATAGGAATTAGTGGGGAGGAGTGGAGTCGGGCCCTGTGTGATGTTGTTTATGTGTACGGGGATATTCATTTATCTCTCCCAGTGTTCGCTGCCATGTGGTGAGGGCTAGAGCACAGAGACTATAAAGTGTGTGCGTGTGCTTCCTGTTCATTTTTGTCTTATCTAACAGGCCACTTGTGGAGGTGATGTGATGCCAAAAGAGAGCATTTGTCTGCTGAACACTTGCGATTTTGAAATACATATACCAAAGTAGCATGTAAAGTCTTCTTGCCCCAAAAGAGCATTAAAGAGAATCTGAATTATCATGATCTTGGTTACACTTTCCAATAAGTTTCTGTACATTAGTATTAGTTAATTTCATACATGCCTAAGATAAAATAATTCTACATCTTTTACAGCATTTATTAATATTGTTTAATGTTAATATTCACATTCACTAATATATTTTTAACATTTCATGTTGCATAAATTAACATTTGTATTATTAGAATGTACAATAAACAATAGTGTATTTCTTAAGTAAGCAATAAGGTACTCGAGGCTGTGCTGTATCGTGAATAAGTCACGACTGAAGGGTGCTGCAACCCTTTCAGCCGTGACTTATTCACGATACAGCACTAGCCTAGAGTACCTTATTGTTTTATAAAACGGTTACCACACAATACAAATATTAAAGCCAAACTTTCATGAAGTAAACTTTCACTAAAAGCCTTCCTTCCGCCGGAAAAAATAGTCCCTGACCATGAACAGCAACAGAAGTTACATTATTATGCCATTAGATGGTGACAAAGACTGTCTTTATGAGTGTGTCAGTTAGTAGCGAAGACTTAGATTTAATTGTTGTGAACACGGAAAAATACGCAACTGACAAATGTTTTACTAGCACTGTCAGTCATGGGAAAACCCCTTAACTGTTAAAAGGACATGTTAATACATTGGACATTTAAACAGATTTTTTATTATGAACAGGACTGACCTAAAGGAAAATGCTAAATCTGAATGCAGGTAATAAACTCGCTCACTCTATCTTTTTCTCACAATACTCTTCTACATAATACTGTAAGCTTCAATGAACAATATAAATTGAGAACAAACAGTTTATGTTGCTAAGAGTAGTGGCTAAGGGTGTTGTATAGTGATATGCAGAACCGTTGGGTGAAGCGGTCATAGCTGTGTTTTATCATGAATAAAACACCACTATTGACCTATTAGAATCAAGGACAGCTACCCCACTCGCAGAAAACATGACATTTATTTTGTTAAACAAAGGATTTTGTTAAAATTATGNTTGTTGTGAACACGGAACAAGACGCAACTGACAAATGTTTTACTAGCACTGTCAGTCATGGGAAAACCCCTTAACTGTTAAAAGGACAAGTTAATACATCGGACATTTAAACAGATTTTTTATTATGAACAGGACTGATCTGAAGGAAAATGCTAAATCTGAATGCAGGTAATAAACTCGATCTTTTTCTCAAAATACTCTTCTACATAATACTGTAAGCTTCAATGAACAATATAAATTGAGAACAAACAGTTTATGTTGCTAAGAGTAGTGGCTAAGGGTGTTGTATAGTGATATGCAGAACCGTTGGGTGAAGCGGTCATAGCTGTGTTTTATCATGAATAAAACACCACTATTGACCTATTAGAATCAAGGACAGCTACCCCACTCGCAGAAAACATGACATTTATTTTGTTAAACAAAGGATTTTGTTAAAATTATGTAAACACTTTATTTCGATTGTCCACTTTAGACATTTTACTGACTATAAGAAACTTTGCAACTACATGTCAACTACCTTTCATTAGAGTATTAGTAGACTGTTAGGTTAAAATTAGAAGTTAGGTGTTAGGGTTCACGTTAGAATAAGTTGACATTTAGTTTCAAAGTTACTTATAGTCAGTAGAATGTCTGTTGAGGACCATCAAAATAAGGTTTAGCAGATATTAAACAGACAGTCTACTATAAGTCTAATGACTGCTAATTGACATGTAGTTAAAAAGTTACTTATAGCTAGAGGAATGTCTAAAATGGACCATCGAAATATAGTGTTATCAAAATTATTTTTATACTAACCCATAACAGCCCATTCACCTAACTTTACCTAATCCATTTAATTTTAAGCCAAATTTAACAAAAAAAAGGGCTGATTCAGCTGATGTTTTATAATTTAACATCTATTAACATCATTGCAACTACATTTTAAATCATATGTAAAATGTATAATTTATTCCTAAATTTTATTTTTGTCATATAAATTCTTTATATATTTACAGTCTTTACATTTATTTTGTAAATTCCTCTCAAGAGGATGGTGATCATGTATGATACTGATTTCCCTGTGCTTCATTTCTAATTGGTAAAACTGACATTGTTACAACTGACCCCATGTTACAGCCATCCCCAGTCTCTCTCTACCTAATGTTATTACTAATGTCAACATTTGTAAAGTTTTAACACGATCTCCTATCGGGACGTCTAGCAGCTCAGATTCAGCTTCTCCAAGCCTCCAGGTCTCTGTTTAAACTGTTTCTTATGTCCATGATTCAGCTGGATGTTAAGAATGCAAAACGCTGACCTTTCCTCAGTCCAGCGGCCCAGCCCTCAGTCAGCACTCGTTTAATGGCACCTGCCATCCTCCACTGGCCGTCCATGCTTTTGCAGGGGGCATATCTGTCAGCAGTGCTGAATTAGTGATCCGTGTGATCTGATAGCAGAAGGGGCCCAAGGCCCACCACAGCTCCTGATACCAGCCAGAGAATTCTCACCTGAGGCTGAGTGACAGTCAAACAGCAGGGGATGGACAGGCAACCCATGTCATTCATATTCATTCAAACGTGAAGACATTCACATGGACATGCTGGCGCAGACACTCATGCAGGGTCCTGGTCTCGCACACTAAAGATGGGCAAGATATTCATCCGCATTCTTAATATAAGTAAGCATCACATAACATTCAAACGAATGACGAATCACTGATCCTAACTCTCAGCGTGTAAAATCAAAGTCTCATCACAGTGATCAGCTGGATTGAGGTGGGTCCCTCTCGACTCATTAGGACCCTCACGCTGACCTTAGAGCTTCTTATTGACTCTGATGTGAAGAGTATCACAGGCAGCAGAGAGAGGACTAGCCCTGAGCCATCCTTTAACCTCCAATGACATTTAACTAAAACCCAATCTCCATCTCTATGAGTGCTAGCTCTGAACCCAAGGGTAAGAGAGAGAGAGAGATCATGAAGAAAAGAGAAAATTTGGATCTATTTATGCTCATCCATGATCACAATCAGTTTGATATGTAGAACATCATTTTGAGTTACAAGTTTTAAGTAAGGCTGCCATTAGATTAAAATGTAGAAATTGTTTAAAAATGACACGTGGACATTCGATTAAAATCCTTAAACCTTAAAATCCCTGGTTATACCACCAAATTTGGCACAAACCAAGTCAAAACCCATATCTATAGGAAAAAATATGTATTTAACTTTTTTCCATGATTCCACAATTGTTTGATTAACATTAATGAAACAGACAGCTTATATATTAAGACCTACTGTACCAAACGGATCTAAAATAAAGTTAAACATCAGGGGCCGTATTCACAAAACATCCTAAGGCTAAAAGTAGCTCCTAACTTGCCGATTTAGGAGAAACTCTTAAAAATAATGGGTGTGTCAGTCCTAATTTTAAAGGTGCCCAAGAATGCTTTTTCACAAGATGTAATATAAGTCTAAGGTGTCTCCTGAATGTGTCTGTGAAGTTTCAGCTCAAAATACCCCATAGATTTTATTAAATTAATTTTTTTAACTGCCTATTTTGGGGCATCATTAACAATGCACTGATTTACACTCTGCGCCGCACCTTTAAATCGCATGCTCCTTGCCAAACGAGCTCTCGACTATATTACAGCGCATTTACAAAGTTCACACAGCTAATATAACCCTCAAATGGATCTTTACAAGATGTTCGTCATGCATGCTGTATGCATGCTTCGAATTATGTGAGTAAAGTATTTATTTGGATGTTAACGTTTTATTCTGAGTGAATTTGAGGCTGTGCTCCGTGGCTAACGGCTAATGCTTCACTGTTGGAGAGATTTATAAAGAATGAAGTTGTGTTTATGCATTATACAGACTGCAAGTGTTTAAAAATGAAAATAGCGATGGCTCTCGTCTCCGTGAATACAGTAAGAAATGATGGTAACTTTAACCACATTTAACAGTACATTAGCAACATGCTAACGAAACATTTAGAAAGACAATTTACAAATATCAGTAAAAATATCATGCTATCATGGATTATGTCAGTTATTATTGCTCCATCTGCCATTTTTCGCATTTGTTCTTGCTTGCTTACCTAGTCTGAGTCTTCATCTGTGCACAGATCCAGACGTTAATACTGGCTTGTGTAATCCCTTGAACATGGGCTGGCATTATGCAAATATTGGGGGCGTACACCCCGACTGTTACGTAACAGTCGGTGTTATGTTGAGATTCGCCTGTTTTTCTGAAGTCATTTAAACAAATGAGATTTATATAAGAAGGAGGAAACAATGGAGTTTGAGACTCACTGTATGTCTTTTCCATGTACTGAACTCTTGTTATTTAACTATGCCAAGGTAAATTCAATTTTTTAATCTAGGGCACCTTTAAAAGTCCTACATTTTTGCTCTAAGAGTATTTCACAAAGCATTTTAGCGCTAAAACTAGCTCCTAAGTCTGTGAAACGTTAGGAGTAGTCAAGAGGACTCCTGAGTCACTAAGACCAAATCACAAACAGTCCTAATCCACCCAAAGACACTGTACACCATTGAGGGAATAGCGATAGAGCCTTCGGTGCTGAACCTTTTCTTCATAAATGCAGTAGGCATACATTTTGATTTATAGATTTGAATCTATGATTAGACGCCAAAAATAAATCTTTAATAAATAAATAAATATTGTCTGATTACCTGTGGCAATGGTTTTCATGAGTTCACACTTACAAATGATTGAATAGGGTAAAAAAAATATATAAATCATTCTAATATGCTGATCTGCTGCTCAAGAAACATTTATGATTATTTTCAATGTTGAAAACAGTTGTGTACTTTTTTTTCAGGATTCCTTGATGAATAGAAAGTTCAAAAGAACAGCATTTATCTGAAATACAAAGCTTCTGTAGCATTATACACTACCGTTCAAAAGTTTGGGGTCAGTAAGAATTTTTATTTGAATTTTTTTTAAAAGAAATTAAAGAAATGAATACTTTTATTCAGCAAGGATGCATTAAATCAATCAAAAGTGGCAGTAAAGACATTTATAATGTTACAAAAGATTAGATTTCAGATAAACACTGTTCTTTTGAACTTTCTATTCATCAAATAATCCTGAAAAAAAATATTGTACACAAATATTTTGTACAATTGTACACATTAAATGTTTCTTGAGCAGCAGATCAGCATATTAGAATGATTTCTGAAGGATCATGTGACACTGAAGACTGGAGTAATGATGCTGAAAATTCAGCTTTGCATCACAGGAATAAATTACTTTGTCAAATATATTTAAATAGTACACAGTTATTTTAAATTGTAATAATATTTCACAATATTACTGTTTTTTACTGTATTTTTAATTAAATAAATGTAGCCTTGGTGAGCAGACGAAACTTCTTTTAAAAACATTAAAAATCTTAGTGGTTCCAAACTTTTGGACTGTACTGTATATATATATATAAAACCCAAACCCAAAATATTTATTTGAATAGGGCAACATTTGTATTTTAAAACCTTTATTTTAATATGGAAACATGACACCTCATTCTACAATATTTCTATGATTAAATCGCTGACTCCTCCCCCATCAGCCAATTACTGTGTGTATAGTCCATGGCAACGAGGTCAACCCCGCCCTTACTCTTAGCTTAAGACTTAAGTCTATTCCTTAGTAAAAGTTTGTCTCAGCAGCTTTGTGAATAGGTTTTAAGAGAAAACTGTTAGCTAAGATCTTTTACTGCTATTTAGGAGAACTCTTAGTGGTAGGATAAAATGTTTTGTGAATACGGCCCCAGATGTTTTTACCAACAAACATTCACTATGTTTACTTAAAACATAACAGATAATGTTTGCGTGAATACTTGCCAAGACAGATTTTTTGAAATACTGTAATTCTGTGTATATGTGTAGGCCTATATCAGGATTGTGCGCTGTCTGAGGTATTAGTCAGCATGAGTAAGATTGTTTTATTTACATCAGCAAGCGTTTGAAAATCACATTTCATTGGATCAGACTCATGCCATCAAGAATTCGCTATGACTATTCACAAAGTTGAAATGCTGCACTTTACAACGATACCAAAATGTGCTGATGAAAGTGCCAGTCGTTCAGAAGCGAGCAGAGAAAAACAGCATTTTTCATGGTAAAGGAAAGGCACTCCTCTCAGAAAACATACAAATAAAGATACTTTTAGATGTTTAATTGCTATTTGGAGCATTGGGATCGCTAGATGAGGGCTTAATGAACAAATTTTTGTAAAAAAAATGAAATTCGACAAAAAATGACATTTTTCATTTTCTCAACTCATTTTGCCAGCACGGGTCACATATATATTTCATTGTGTATGTGTGTGTACAGTACACACTCAAACACACAAATACGTGTGTGTCTACAGAAGGAGTAGCCACAGTGAGCTCTATTACCAGGAGAGAGGTCAAGGTCCAACACACTGGGACATCATCATCTCCATCTTATCAGCGTTGTAATAATTTGACGATAAAATAAAATAAATAATAAAAAGCACCATAATCTCAGCTAGCTGGAATTGGAAACTTATACAAGGGTTAGCGACTGGAGGTGGATGATGCCCTTGGGCCTCTGCTGTGCACTGGCAGCAAGGGAGAGAAAAACTGAAAATGTCCTTCTGTTTGACATATTGCACATCATGTCGCCCCTCTTTTACGGTTCTGCAATCTTTAGCATTTCACAGAAGGGTTTCCGTGTGCAGGTTAACTAGTAGCCAGGGGCTACAGAATTCCGTGTGACAAATGGAACAGTCAATTGGAATGGGGGAGTGCAGCAGGCAGGGTGGGGTTTGGAGGGTTACAGCGCATGAGTCCGTGCTCAGGGGCAGAGGTCAAGAGCCGGAGATTGTAAGGAGCCATGAGGGGGAATCAAGCAGAGGTGGGCCTTTTTACGACATTCGTCCCCCGTACCCGACATTGTTCTCGGTCATATTCCCTCGGTACAGAGCTAAAGCTTTGCAGTCTGTAAACATAGACAAAACATTCCTAAAAACTGTCCTTTAATGTCAATCATTTGCACTGCCACTGAGGTGTAACTCCATTTTTTAGTTCTAGTATAATGCCCTAATATGACAACAAAACACCCGAAGAACACCATACATAAGATGTTTTTTTAAGGGAATTTATACTTTTACTAAGCAAAGATGCCTTAAATAGATCAAAAGTGTAAAGACATTTATAATGATACAAAAAAAATGACATTTTATACCCACTCAAAATGGTCTTGCCACCCACCAGTTAAGAAACACTGAACTAAACAAAGCTACCTGAAAAATTATGTGCAAATTTACCTAGGACAAAAGCTGTTTTAAACGCAAAGGGTGGTCACACCAAATAGTGATTTGATTTAGTTAACAGAAGGTAACTGATAAATAAAATCCATCTATGACATTATTTTTGAAAGCATCCTCACTTTACAGCATTTTTACACAAGTGCCTAAAACTTTTCACAGTACTGTAGCTTTGGAGGTAAGGTTTCTTCAAGAATCTTGGAGAGGTTGCCACAGTTCTTCCGGATTTAGTCTGTCTCAGTTTTTTCTGATTCTTCATGTAATCATGAACAGACTCGATGATGGTGAAATCAGATCTCTGTGTGGAGCATATCGGCTGTTTTAAAAAAATCTCACTGGATTATTACAATTACAGTTTTTTTTATTCGCTTTGGTACTATTTTCACAAGTAATGTGTATATTTTCAAAACTCTTAGTACAAATATCTCAACAGATCATCAAAAGTGCACTTTTTTCAAACATTTTAGCATATTTTCAATTGTGTTAGTACAATACACAAAATCACAAAGTATCCTTTTCACAACACAAAATGAGACCATTTACTGTATTGGCAGCAAACTCTGTTCTACACAAACCTCATGACTGTGTCATACTTCACAACTTTTGCTAACACACTACTGAATAAATACTATTAAAAACATTATGGATTTTATGTCAATTGTGTAATTTAGGTAATGCAAGTGTATTTTCTGAGGTGGCATCTGTAACCTGTGTAAATATTTCAGCATCAAGGGTGATTTGAAACATCTATCTTGCATTGTTTGTTATTGAATGAACTGATTGTTAAAAGTACTGAACTGAAAGAAGAACATACTGTTGGGGTTTAGTGATTAAACCAAATGTTCTCATTACATATCACAATGATCTTGTGTTTGAAACAGTGATTATGTAAAATGAAAATATGTACAGCTAGAATGAAAGCATGAGATCAGGTTTTGAAAGAATGACTAGCTGTGTTTTAAGTGTGATCAGTTTGGAGTTTTGTACTAAGATTTTTGAAAATAGTACCAAAGCGAATAAAAAAAACTGTAATGGCAAAAGGAATGTTTGGAAATGTAAACTGATATTTCCTACTGACACACTACCGCAAAAGATATAAATAACTGGCTTAAAAACACCAAAAACAGTACGATAGATAGATAGTAGAAGAAGAAGAAAGAATCAGAATCAGAAAGAGCTTTATTGCCAGGTATGTTGTTTACACATACTAGGAATTTGTTTTAGTGACAGAAGCTCCACAGTGCAACAGAGTGACAGCGACAAGACAAGACACATAATAAAAAGAATAAAATAATAATATACAAATTAACAAGATAGACAAAGTGCAAAAAAAAATGCAAAAAACAATATATAATATAGACAATTGTATGTACAGTTATGTGTGCAAATTTGAAATATAAATAAGTGTTTTAAGTAAATAATGTGGAATAGTGTTGTGTGTTCCGTGTCTGTCAAGTAAAGTACGATAGATAGATAGTACGATCGATAGAACGATAGATAGTACGATAGATAAAACTATAGATAGAATGATAGATAGTACAATATAGTACGATAGATAGTACGATAGATAGAACGATAGTACGATAGATAGTACGATAGAACGATAGATAGATAGAATGATAGATAGATAGTATGATAGATAGTACAATAGATAGAATGATAGATAGATAGATAGATAGATAGATAGATAGATAGATAGATAGATAGATAGATAGATAGATAGATAGATAGATAGATAGATAGATAGATAGTATGATAGATAGATAGTATGATAGATAGTACAATAGATAGTACAATAGATAGATAGATAGATAGATAGATAGATAGATAGATAGATAGATAGATAGATAGATAGATAGATAGATAGATAGAAGATAGATAGATAGATAGATAGATAGATAGATAGATAGATAGATAGATAGATAGATAGATAGTAGGGATGAGCGAGTACAGCATTATCTGTATCTGTATCTGTATCTGTTAACCATATGAATTATCTGTATCTGTACTCGGAGTGGGTGGGGCCTAACCCGGAAGGGGTTAGAAATTGTTATATTTATTGCTGATTAGAAAAATATTTACAGGACAGCATCAGGATTGAGCTTCAGATCAATGGTTTTGATCATGAAACTGGACAGAACTATATTACAGAACAAGTTTTGCAACAATGAAAACAAAACAATGCAGTGCAATTATGAAGTAAAATGTAATGAACAACATAACTTTCTTTTTTAAATTATGAAGTAAAATGTAATGAACAACATAACTTTCTTTTTTAACTTTTAATTTTTTTATGATCAGTGTGATTTTATTTATTTATTTTTTTCACACCAGGTGTGTGTGTGTGATTGTAGCTTAATAATTAATTTGTAATATTTATAACACTAGCTTACTACCTTTATGAAATACAGCAAAAATGTGTCAGACACTCAGTGTCTGGTTACTGGTTAGAGACAGCTGAAGGTTTAAAAAAGAAAAAAAATCTCCGACAGGCAGAGACGCAATGCGAGTCGCATTCTACCAAGCAAGCACCACGTCTGAACGAACCCACGTTTACCAGAACTCTACTGGTTAGTAAGTACGTATTATTAACGTTACAACCCGAAGTAAAAAGCTGAAGAAACCATAAACGTTAACGGAAAAGACCCGCGAACCCGAGTGACTGAGGGAGAGACAGAGAGCTGTTCTGTGTGTGACTGTGAGTGAGCAGAGCGAGACACAGCAACACAATACATCTGTATGTGTGTAGGGGAGGGGCGCTGTGACTAGCCTTTCACAGAACGCTGACACAATCAGCTACCCAATGATGATTTTCATTCAATCCGAGCACAGATATTGACTCGTATTACTCGTATAATACTCGTACTCGGCAGAAGTGCTTTATCCGTACCGGATACTCGTTTCAGCCGAGTATCCGGCTCATCTCTAATAGATAGTATGATAGATAGTACAATAGATAGAATGATAGATAGTACGATAGTGCGATAGATAGAATGATAGATAGTATGATATAGTACGATAGTACAATAGATAGACAGACAGTACGATAGATAGTATGATAGATAGTACGATAGATAGACAGATAGTACGATAGATAGTACGATAGAACAATAGAACGATAGATAGAACGATAGATAGAACGATAGAACGATAGATAGATAGATAGATAGATAGATAGATAGATAGATAGATAGATAGATAGATAGATAGATAGATAGATAGATAGATAGATAGAGCCTATACACACACACTCAAATAATTTCTAATATATAACTATACTAACATTACTATAATATGGCCACTTTTTAGCTTTTTTTTTTAGTTCTGCACCAACCAAATAAGAGTCAAAATACTCACTTTAAACATTCAACACATTTCTTAAATGTCATTTATACTGGCACTGAAACTCCATTTCTAAGTTCATTTATAATGTCCTAATATGACAACGAAGCACCTGTGAAGAATCCCTGGAGTTTTGCCCTTTCACCAAATTGAGCACATTTAACAACCCTGTTAAAAGTCTCTGAAATACATCAGCTGAAGGACTCATCTTTTCTCCTGTCACCTTTCACTCTCAGAGGAAGCAAGTTTTCCAACAACCCCATCTCATTTTTCATCCTCACATTCTTTAGCTCACACACACACAAATGCTCCTTCGATCACCCCTTCGTTTCTCTGCTCTACAAATGCATTTGTTCAATTCCTCCAGCAAACAGATTAGAGGCTTCTTATCTGAGGCAGGAGTACGTGATAATGGCTTTCACCAGATCCCTCCACTGTCACAGATTAAAATGGCTCTGGCTGAAGCGTATTAGCAATCACTTTTTTCTTCTACATTTTTTTTTTGTTTCTGCTTGCCATTGGATTTCCTGTCCAATCTATTGTAGCAGGACCCTAAAGATACAAGGAAAAGTCAGTTTCAATCTGATAGGTGATTGTTTTTTTTTCCATCTCCCTGTTGCTGATTCCCTGGTCTGCCATCGATCGATGATTCGCCTGGCTGCTCGTCACCTTGGTGTGCGTGTGTGTAATAGTGTCAGTATGCAAGTGTGTGTGAGAGTGTGCGCACAAGTGTCTTAATGCTCACCTCCAACACTTCCTTTAAACTTGATACGAAGTGATTGATCTTTGGGTCCAGTGAACAAAGGCAGACAAGTAGGCCTGCCAGAGAGGGACAATGCGCTTTTCCACGCAGCTACAGAGGCTCAATTACAGGGTTTACCTGCACTCCTTATTTGATCACAACCCGGGCCGCATCTCAGAGCTTTGCACTTCCTGCTCTCCACTGCAACACACTAACAGACACTCCACTTTGCTTAATGTACTATAACTGGGATCAGACTGCTGGGATTGCAGCTTGAGTAGGTTAACCCACCAGCTTACTGCACAATCCATTAATAACTCTCTCTTTTACTGGCTTCACAGATATACCTGTCCGACCAGAGTATCGACGCACATACTGCAGCTTACGTGAGATCACAGAAAGGGGAAGTTTGTCTGAGGTGTACAGAAGTGCATTCTGTCCCATATGTGACAGGAAAATGTGTTATATGGACTGGCCAGCTCAGGAAAAAAAAACAGAGCTGAAAATAACAAAAAAAGGAAATGACACACCTCCACACTAAATTGATCTGGTTGACCTTTAGACCTTTGCTTTGACACTTCCTATTCACCCGGGTCGGCTGTGAACATCTGAGACACTTGCAGATTCCTCTTAGGCCCCCTTTCACTTGGCATTAACATGTGCTTCTTATAATCTGTTTTTACTCATTTACATGTTCATTCCGACGACAATGCGACCGATGCATATAGATATAGGGGAGAGTGGGGTAAGATGAGGCAGTAGGTACATTGACCCATCCCCTGTATCTTGTATCATCAAAGCAAATTCATACAGGTCTAAAAATATTTATGATGCATATTGGTGATTTAGCAAACGTATAAAACCATGCAAATCATTTAAATATTAGCCTGAATTGGTAAGCTAGCTAGTTTTTTTCCAAAACGGCAGCTATGAGGCACTGAAGTTAAAGGGTTAGTTCACCCAAAAATGAAAATTCTGTCATTAATTACTCACCCTCATGTCGTTCCACACCCGTAAGATCTTCGTTCATCTTCGCAAAAAAAATACCATGCCAAGAAACTTTTGACTAAAATGTTTATTAATTTCAGTGACATTTATTCATTCTAATTTAGTTTTTATTTAATTTTACTCAACAAACTCTTTGTTTTTGGGAACACTTTTTTTATAAGAAGCCATATTTTTAGAACCCTTTGTCACAGATGTATTCTGATCATTTAAAATAATAGGAAACATCCTGAAATTACTTTAAATACTTTCTCTGCCTCATTTTCCCTTATCTTGAGGACAACATACGTAAAAAATGGCTCATCTTACCCCACTCCGCTACCTGAGAGGTTGTTAAATGAATTTCTTTCAGTTACAAAAGTGCTTTCAGTCATTTCTTTCATTTCATTTTTTTCAAATCCCTCAGTAAATGTTTAATTATGCAGTGAAAAGAGGAAAGAAAAATTATAAAGAGCACTCTTTGGAGAGAGAAATGAGAGAAACAAGATTTTAAGTATAATTCACTGAAATAAATCAATTAAATAGAGTGAGCAAAGAGCAAGAGGGGAGTGTCTGTTGTCTTTTTCACATTAAACAAGCAGAATAAAAGTAAAAAGCCAACAACATAGCACATTTATGACTCGGTCAGTCAAAGTGATGTATATTATTTTGTAACCAGTGTAACATTATTACACTACTATTCAAAAGTTTGGGGTCAGTAAGCCCCTTAAAGTTTCATAACTTTATGTAATGTGTGATTCGGAAGCTACTGCGGTGTCTGTGGAGCTCCCTGGTCATGCGGGTACATTAGCAAGCCGGTGCAGCCTTCGCACACATTCCTCAGCCATGTCATCGACAGGAATTTACTGCATGCAAATGAAGCCGAGACGTGCACGAATGGCTTGGAGATGAGATATACATATTTAATGAGATAAAATGAAAGGTGGAAGAAGGAGGTGGGGAAGAAGGGGTTAGGGTTCCAGATCCTCTCGTTTGCTTGTTTTTATAGACTGGTCCCTTACAAGCAAGCAAATGTCACAGCTGCTGTTAATCCTGCTACATCTGGACTAATGAGGCAGCAATACACATACTTGTGAGAGTGCGTGGGTGTGTGGGGAAAAAAAAGAGAGATGCTAAACCACTTGTGTATATTTGCACATGACTGTGTGTGTATGTGTTTCTCAGCAGTGCTGCCCGTTGGAAGGTCCCTCATTTCCCCTGGGGGAGATGCTCACTGTCTTGGTTTTATCTGCGGTTAGAGTGATTATAGAGACGGTCTCTTAATGAAACCCTTCCACAAAAGTGTGTTAGGGCAGTCATCGTCAGCCCAGCAGGGTATTGTCTTAATCATAGAATGGACCTGACATGGAGATTCTCAAAAAACACACTAACTAGATTCGTCTCAACTCAACTCCGTACCTCTCTCTCTCATTCCTGCTACCCAGAAAGCCAGTTTTACTAACTCATTCATTCTGTTTGCTCATTAGGGTGCCTGTGTGCGGTAGACACTTTAGTGTAGTGGAAGTGACCGAATGCGTGGTGAAATGTATGAATACTGACACCAATCTAAATGAACATTTTTTAGAATGTTCTTTTAATTGGAATGGTGACTCAGAAATTAGAACGTACAAAACACTATGAGTCAGCATTCAATGAAAACATCTTAAATCATTTTGACATTGTAAAAATAGTGAAAATACACACACTTATAGTGTGTATATTATGTGTATAACAGAATAAATTAATAAATATCCAAAAATATTATATAATAAATAAATGTAATAAATTATATCAAAAAATATATTATTTAAAATACACAATTTATATTAATTTTTGTATGCTTGTATTATAAAAATTAAATATACGTATATGCATATATTAACAAAAATATAGAAAAAAATATAAAAGTAAAGGCTAGACAACCCCTTAAAAATGATATATTGATTATAAAAATACAATAAAGATAAACAGGACTTGCACAGAGATGATCAAAAATATAAAAATATTCAAAATGTATATATATATATACACACACATTAATTAAAATAAATGTATGTGTGCATTCACCGGTTAATCGACGTGTGACAACACCGGTAATACCGGTGTCACCGGGACTTGGGGGAGGGTGGGGGATCTGGAGTTGGAGTTTTACCCTCTTTTTCCACCTCGCTTTAAAATCGCTTACGGTGCGTGTCCACTGGCCCAGAGCAGAGAGAGCGTTTTCTATTAATTCCCATGGAAGCTCAACTTTCATAGGAATGAACTGAAAATGCTCGCTTTGCTCCGCGCCAGTGGACACGCACCGTGCGCATTTTGCTTTCGCAAATCAGTGCCAATTCATGTGCGGCAACTGCTTGAATGATGGGTTGTTTATTATTCTTCATGAAAAACACAACAAAACAGTACAGTAACAAACTCGCTTCAATATACGCTTTTACATTTTACTTTGAAACCAAATCTTCCGCCATCGCCATGAGGTGAAATCTGACTCCTGCTGCTGATCTGTGCCAACTCTTGTTTGTCCGTTAAAAATAAATATTGTTTGTTTTTGATAAAGGAATTGCCTATTTTTCCTGCTTCTTGAGTCGGTCTCAGTCCAGGTCAGTTCAGTTTACATTGAGTTCTGTGCTGTAATTGTAGGACAGTATTGGTGTGCTGGTTTAGAGTTGCCAGGATCCTCAGAGATGAAGAGAGCCTAGACCTGCTATGGGTTTAAATCACTAGAAAATTGTTTCTTGCAAGCTTGATTGTGTTGGTAAATGAAAGTGTATGTGACTTTGGTGTCCCTGTGTGTGTGTGTGTGTGTGTAGGTGTGTGCGCGTGTGTGAAGGAGCGAGCGACAGAAAGAGTTTCTTTTTTCCATGGTTTTCTGATGGAATAAAATGGTACAACCAAATGATTTTTAAATTACTGATACTAAATCCATGATCATAAGTGTATGTCTAACCGTTCTTTTATAAAGACTTTCTAAGAGAAATTACTAAATAATAAAGTCATTCATATTCTGTATTAAACATGATGCTGAGCAGGAAGCTACCAAAAATTACACATGAACCCCAAGGCTATGAAGGCACACCGATAAACAACTGCATTTTAGTACAGTAGGTTGCATAAAACGGCAGAATCATATGGCGGCGAGTTACCCATAAATTATTGAGCACCCTACACATGCCACACAGCTGCAAAATGATAAATCATCCTCGAATCAAATAGAAACATCTCCATATGAACATAATGAAAAAAACAGGGAGGTAACATCTCCATAGGGCGGTCGGGACGGAGCTCGTACTGGGGATGGGGTTCTAGTGCCCTGGGCTGGCAGCATCTTCCCCATTACTCTATTGTGTTGTCCTGGCCTGGCCTGTCTCTGTCAGCATACCATTATTATGAATAGTGAGCATAATGCGTTGCCATGAATAGGATTGTCTGCCTGATTGTGATGTATAGTTTTTCATTACTGCTCCCCAGCCTCTGCCATTAGGCATGTGGAAAACTCTATTTATCCCCTAATTTGTAAAAATCCCCTCCCTGTCTGATAGCAATCAGAGGACTGTAATTGTCTGTGGAGCAGTGACGGCTATGGCTTGATGAAGAGCTATGTGCGCAGAAGAGCAGGCCGCCACCGCTGGCCAGGCCGATAGCCCCCGTACAGCCGCCACGAACCCCCGCGTACAACCCCGCACCTCATCCCTGCACGCAATTAATAACCATTTGCAAATGGCAGACATGTAACAACCCTCCCGTCTCCATCTTCCAGCATCTTCCTCTCGCACACACAAATGCAGACGGGTGAAAAGGTGCGACGCCAGTGAACGGACAGGCAGGAGAAATGAAGACGTGGCAGGGCGGCGTGTTAATTAATGCAAATGTAGCATGGAGCGATAACTTCATCCACAGTCTAAGCCCCGCTGTCTCACCATTGCTACAGCCGCCTACATTTTACTAGCTCAACTCTGAGGCTTCTCTGTAGGCGACACTATGTAGTAAACTCCGCCGTTAATTCCTACTGATAAGAACATGTACGGACAGCTAAACGAAAGTCATTGTTGCAATTTTGGAAAACCACCTCCTCCATCCTCCACCAGTGTAATTCTTCTAATTTGCAGCGAGGTCTTAATATATGCGTGTGCATTATTTTAGGCAAATTTGAGAGTTTTGCATGTTAATCGGGTTATTCTAATTTATGATACACCATTATGCAGATAATACTGAATTACTTCTTGATTGAGGACCACTAGCGAAGCCCCTACCCCCACTAAAATCAAAAAAGAAAAATTGTAAACGCAGTAGCTACACTCTTCACAGTTAACGGTCTTTGTATTTTAAAGGGATCCTTTTAAGTAGACGTCCGTCTTGATAAACACTTTATGCATATCAGCTTCCACTTGTGGCCTGGCAGTGAGAATAATGGCTGTCTAATTGACTCATTTAGGGGCCTTTTGCCTACAGGAGGACTTTGCATTAAATGTTTGATCGGCCTAATTTCCAAACACATCATTAGGGCCATCTCAGGCCTCTTAATAACAACTTTATGAGGCTGCTTTAAAAGTCTTGCCTCTTTTTTTCCTTTTATTTTAGGGCCCTCTCTTGTTTCGCCAAGTCGCTGGTCATAATTAAGTCAAATATTTCAAAATATGGTAATGCAGAACCTGTTTGAATAAGTGTCTTCCATTTCCATAATTCTATTATGGTGTAGAGCACGTTAATTGGTTGAGAGTGTGGGTATAGCTCGGTGGAAATGTTGCAGTAATTACAGAGTGGTCCACCAGAGTTTATGTAAACACACTGCCTCACATCTCTTAAGGAGTGGACAAAACGTAAAATGCAAAATGGATATGATATACTGTAGTGTATTAGTTGGTACACATTATTCCATGCAATCACTACTGGTAAAACAAATTATGGAAAGAAAGCATATGCTATAGAAGAAAAGTGCAGAAAACACTAAACTAATGCAAAACATTGGACACAACTAAGACATTGAAAATAAATATATTTTCCAAAACATAAATGAAAGAGTAAAAATTTGTATAGTATTGCAAATCATATTGGAAATAAGAAACAATATTTATAATCGGTACATTATCATGAGTCTTATTTGTTTTTAATTATACTTTCTTTTCCGTACATGTGAGTGTGTGCGTGTTGGCACGCTTGTACATCTGTGTTGATTACTGTGTTTCAGCAGATCATGCTGTTGACATCCTGTCTGCTTTCCATTCAGTTCGTGATGAGGAACTCATTATACATACTACAGAAATATGTGCAAGCCTTTTAAGATGTACATTAACTGAAAATATGTGCTCTAAATATATAGAGTCCATGCCGTTAATGTGACAAACATAAAATGATTACAAATATTGCTGTAACATCTTATGTTTTAAATAGATTAAACATTAAGGGCCATATTTACTAACAGCTTGCATCAGCGCAAACCCTCTTTGGTGTTAAAAAAAACTACTGTCAGGATTTACTAAAGACACACAGTGAAAAATTAGCACTGAAAAGGCATGGACACAGATATTTTTGCGACTGATCTTATTGCATATGCATTTGTAGGAGTTTCCCTTTCAGACGCAAATCTATGGGAGGAGAGTATTTAAATGAATCACGCAAGGTGATTTACAAAGGTTTGCACTAGTCAATTTACTGGTATTTGCACCATTATTTACTGCCCCCCCCCAAAAAAACAGACGCTAATTTGCGCTGCTCTTGATATATTGCATTGGTCATTATGGAAATGATCTGGCTGCATCTGTGTTCTTTAATTTGCGAGTTGTCAGTAGATCGCGCACCGAATTTTCCACTCTAATCTGCGCTTTTTTGGAATTGCTCTCTCACGCTAATTTGTCGTTTAGTAAATCTGGCCCTACATACTCTGTTAGAAGTTATTGTTAAATCTGTTCAATTGACATGGTTTGAGAAATAAGATTTAAACATTTAAATCCTAAATGATTTACAATAGAAATATAGGGTACAAATATTAAGATATAAAGATTCTGTTTCTTATCTCCAAATATGTTGTGCAATATACATACACATCTGAATGTTACTGATATTTCTAAACTTTTTTCTTTTTTTAAGGTTTCATTAAAGGCAAAGTGTGCAAGTTTCACCACTAGAGGTCACTTATTCAAAACAATGACAAAGATGTAGCTTGATGACGCAGTGATGGAGCATGGAATCATGGGCGTTCACGTGTTCACCTCCACAGCCGTTTTCACTTTATCGGGTAATGTTAGGCGACAGACAATAATGAATAATTGTGGTCCATCATGTGTAAAACAAACAACTGTGGCTTGCTAGATGCTACCAGAGATTGTCGGCTTTGACGCTACAACTACTACTTCAGTATTTTTTTAGGAAGCGCACTTTTTCCATGGTTCTTCCGACAACTGAAGGTAGGGGGGATGTGATGCCACGAGCGATGTCATTGGTAAAAATTGCGGATATCGCTGGATTTAAACACTGTTGCATACATTTGGGATAATGCAAGTACACAAGTCAACAAAATATATAACATCAGTGTTTTTTAGATATTTTAATGCAAAAACCTTACATATTGTACCTTTAAGATCCAGTCAGTCCTCTTAAACAATCTATAATCTATGTTTAGTTGAAAGGGCATGTTTGTCATCTCTCCTCAGCAGACAGATTTCATTACAGAGGAATATATGTCTTCCGTTTAATCCCTACTAAAGTGGAGAGAGGCGCAGCCCAAAGTCATACCACATAACAATCAAGCGTAATTTTTAATCTTCAGAATTCCCGATTCGAGACTGTTTACCCTCGGCCCATTGTTAGAGAAACAGTGTCAAAACACATTAAGTGAGACAGCAAAGAAACAGCGAGAAAACATTGTGCACACTTGTGTCTCCAGCATCTGTAATTAACCTTGATGCTTACTGCTGTTGTTTCCATTGATTTTTTTGTTTCACATGTGGGTGAAAATTGCACTTTAAGTTACCCTGAGTGTTTAAATTAATAATGAAACCACAAGAGTGCCCTCCTCTGACTTTCAATTAAAACGATCAAGCTTATTGGATCAATGAG
>RJVU01044706.1:2285236-2300134 GCA_003731715.1 Anabarilius grahami
GCACTGCTGAGCTGGACGTGGTCGGCACGAGACAGCAGGAAGTTAGAAGCATAAACAAGCATGTTCCAGAGGAAGCAGGTGCTGTAGGTTCGTATCTGTTGGTGTTTGGAGCTGTGGATCCCCAATCAGATGCTCATCAGACAGATGCATCCGGGTCTCATGGCCAACACACCAACAGACAGCAGCGCCGCCCACATGCTGGCAACATAAACAACCAGTCAACCAGGCAAACAGGCTGACCTGTCAGGTCACAAAGGCCAGATGCCAATAGAATGATCACATTTCTAACACTGTCTATCTGCTTCTGCTTATTATAGTGCTTGCAAGACAGCTCTGTATTGATATTTCTCAAATATTCGTGTAATGGTTTATTCTAAACCTGTACTAAAACTTTAGTACTAAAGCTTTGGACTCCGATGCGTTTTGTGTTTTTTACAACTACTTTACGAAATTTTAAATTAAAGTTTGAATTTTTCCCATTTACTGGCACTGAATCTCTGTTTAGCATATAAAATGTGAAGACATCACTGACATTCACATAATGAATCATGATTGGGCTTGTCTTCTTTTATATTTTATTACTATTAAAGGTGATACAGAGGATCTTTTTGTCGACTGAGAAACCAAAGACTGTTACTGATTTTTTTAAATGAAGAACAACCCCCCTCCTTCACAGCTCATTTCGAGGGAACGCCTCCCAAAACTCGTGCAGGAGTATTGGAACACAAGTGTTTACCATCGGCATTCGCTGTGTCGTGTTAGTGGATTCATTATGTCGGACTCACCGCAGGTAACTCATAATCTGCAGTTGTTACTCCTGTCTCCTGACAAAAACATTGCATGCGGCGCCTGTAGAGTGTGGAAAGTTACTGGAGCGCGCAGCCGCGCGTCTCTCACAAGGAACGTCATGGCAGTGATTGACAAGCCAGAGGGCCAATCGTTTACACGATGATCGCGTAAATGATTGGCTGATGTTTTTAAGGCCCTACCTCGTGCACAGATGATGTATATTAATATTATTCCTTTCAGTGCACCTAAAAAATAGTCTTTTATACAAGCAATATTGCAAAAATGTATAAAACAAAACATCCTCTTTAGCACCTTTAAGTCTCTTGCTCACCAAAGCTTAATTTTTGTTCTGATAAAACAGTAAAAACATTAATATTGTGAAATATTACAATTTAAAATAACTGTTATCTATTTTATATATTTTGAAATGCAATGTATTCCTGTGATGGCAAAGCTAAATTTTCAGCATCATCACTCCAGTCTTCAGTGTCACATGATCCTTCAGTGTCACATCATGATCCTTTAGAAATCATTCTAATATGCTGATTTTGTGATTATTATCAACATTGAAAAGTTTTTTAAGGAAATTGTGATTTTTTTAGCATTCTTTTGTGAATAGAAAGAACAGCATTTGTTTGAAACAAAAATGTTTCATAATGTATAAACAAAAACAGCAGTAGTGAGTATATATATATACACTTTTATACTTTTCATTCCAGTTTATAGCTGAGACACGTGCTGCATTATGACAACAAAAACCAAATAATTTACAAAGAACCAAAACCTAAAAATTTTACTATTCTTTTACTGCCTTGAAACCACTGATATTTCAGGAAATGCAAATCTAATCGGTACTCTCACTCCTCTGACCAGGACTTTGACAAGAGCAAATCTTTAACTGTGAGGTAATGTTGCCAACCTGGGGCGAGTGATTTCATTGGCAGGGAGGTGAAAACAAGGGGAGGATCCAGTCAATTGTCAGGCCAATGTCAGAGGGTGAAAGTGCAGCGAGGTGACTCAGCATTAGCCTAGGTAATGGCTTCCTCTTCCTGCTGGCCCGGTGTGTCCTGCTTCATGGACCCACCCACAGTTTTGGCCATGTGGAATCATGCCTACAATAACAGCCTCCAACACATGGGGAGGGCAGCAGGTGGGGATGGGCCTTCAAATCTCTGCGTCAGTGCTCATATTGTCTAACTTTCTGACTGCAAAACAGGAGGATGTTTGTGATAGAGAAGACTGTTTCTATCTCCCCTCTGTCTCATTAAAAATGCCCTCATGGGAAAGTCCTTCATAGTTAAGTCACAACATTTCCCCTCAGTGAAAATAGATAATGAGAACGGTTGGGGCAGAACATTACTGTGATTCAAAATGGTGCAAATCACACTTATCAAGTCATCTGGATTCAAAACAAATTATGGAACATGGCCAGAGGCAATGAATGCACAACAACATGTTCAATCAATGCTAAGTTGAAGCAACAGTGAAGATTAACAATAATATTTAACTTTTTATGGTCCAGCATTTAATGGAGTTAATTCATATCCTATTCCTTTAGTCCATGATCCTCCACCAAAAACAATTTCTCAGTTTATGACAGAAATCATTGGCCCATGATTGCTGAGCTGCTTGATTGCTTGGTACATTTAGTTATGGATGAGTGACACCTGCTGGTGGTTAACATAAGCAATGCATCAAAAAGCATCTTTAGTCTTGGTGAAAAACGCTAACACAAGGCCATTAAATCCATATTGCCCACTGTATGTAGTGGACAGTATGGGAATATGGGAATGATGACCTGCTGACCAGGGTCCAATGAGTTTCAGGAAAGTTGACCTTGCGGACCACTCTTGCACTGCCACTGAAAATTGTATGCTTTACTTTTCTTTTGTACATTTATTTTACACCTTGCAAACTGAAACGTTTGGTTTCATGTGATTGTATTCTATACTGTTGTAGAAATGTCTGCTCATTTGTAATTAATAATGTTATAGCTGGATCATAGATGTGGTTTGTGTTAAAATTGCTAAAATAATTTGTTATCATTTTTAAAGCATCAGTAAGAACGTTTTAAATTACAAAAATGTACTGTTTGGCATTGGCTAAAATGCAAAAATGTGTTTATGAATATGAAGTAACAAACCTTCAACTGCTTTTATTTCCAGCAAATGTCTTAACGTGTAAATACTTGTATGAACATAAAAAGATTCAACAACTGAATAATGAGTCCCTGAACAAAGCGGGGGTCAGTATCAAAAGTGCTACAGTGCATCTCATCCTCATGGACTGCAGCAAATCTGCCAATTCTTGCTGTGAGATGTTACTTCACTCTTCCACCAAGGCACTTGCAAGTTCTCAACAAGTCCGGAGGGACATACGGTTACACGTGAATGAGCAGTCCAGCGACCATCAGCTGCCATCAGTGACCATCTTCCTGTGTCCCTGTTGCAATGTCTTAGGCATCTTAAATTATGGACATCGCAGTTTATTTCTCTGTTCACATCTACAGTCCTCATGCTTCCCTGCAGCAGGACTATGGCATGTTCACGCAGATAAGTGGAGACCCTGGGCATCTTTCTCCTAGTGTTTGTCAGAGTCAGTAGAAAGGTCTCTTTAGTGTCTCGCATTATTGTAACTGTGACCTCAATTGTCTACTGCTTGTAAACTGTTAGTGTCTTACGGACTGTTCCACAGCTTCAAGTGCAATAATTGTTTATGGTTCATTGAAAAAGCATGAAAAACATTGTTTAAAGATTAAACCCTTTCCAATAAAGATCTGTAAAGTAAAATTATCTTCAAAATACAGTATCCTGAAAAGGGGAATGTTTTGCTGAGTTTAGCTGTAAATTGTAAAGAAAAAAAAAAAGAAAAGAAAAAAAAGCTATAAACAAATAAATAAAAAATATTTATAATTTATATGATATAAAAATACCAAAATATAATTATTTTGGTATATAAAATAATCATACCAAAAATATAAAAAATACTTTGCTATAAGCAAAGTATATTAATTTATATAATAATAAAATATACAATAAATCTATACAGTATATTATTATATATGGTCATTGGTCCCACTTTATAATAGGTGGCCTTAACTACTATGCACTTACATTTACAGTAAATTAATAATTTGATACAATGCAGTTATTGTGTACATACATGTTTTTACATTGTACTTATATTTAAAAAAAAACCTGCATGTAATTACATCATCTTCATTAATTTCTGTAATTACATTTATAATTACACTGTTTTATTACAGTGTTTTGCAATACAATATGAACACAATGATTACATTGTACTTATTTTTTTATCTAAGTCCACCTAATATAAAGTGGGACCTTAATATAATATTATTTCAATCAAAAGCACCAAAGTATACAAATACATAAATAAAAGCTAAACTACTGGCCAGATTGGTCAAGCAAAAAAAAATAAAAATAAAATCTTCCAGTTCAGTTCTGCTTTATCCCTCTGAATCGATCACAAAGTGAAGAAATGAGCCAAATGGAATCTGGTTGGGAACTCATTCTAAATTTTCCCACTCATCACTGGAAGAAATAGCAAAAAACTGTAATGTTCAAATGTAAATTGATACAAAAACACATCAAATGTGTCTTTAAATCACACAGCTACAAGAAACATCAGCATACTTCTCCCTCGGAACAATACGCTACTAAATTTCCTAATTTGTTCTAATCTCTAATGTAAGCAGTGGCGTCCTGGGAGGAAGTCGTTGGAGTCTGGCTCCATAAGAACTTGCAGTGAGTGGATTACACATGCAGCTCTCCTAAGCCCAGGCAGCCCAAGCTGCATTAAGTACAGTTAAATATCAACCACTAAATGAGATCTTCTCTTTGCTCTGGGAAGGGGGGGGAAGATATGGGCGCATAAGAGGATGGAGAAGATTCAGAGGGCAGAAAGAGAAGCAAAGAAAAGGGGGGACTGTTTTCCTGGTCACTCCGCCTTTCTGACATACCCGCTGAACACAAATATCATTCATTAACAGTAATCTGCCATTTTAACACTGATGTATGGTCCCTAAACACCAAGCCACTGGTTCACATCCCTGGCTATAAAACACAGGGACAGTTTAAATATGGACCTGCTGGTCCAGGGATGACTGGCTATCCGTCTCTCCCTCCCTCCCTTTCTCCCTCCCTTCATCCTCTTGTCCTACCCTCAAGCAGAGCTCAGGTGCCGCACCATCGCGCCGCAAATGAACACATTTCCAGCGACCAGCACCTCTGATGGCTCTATGATTTCTGACAGGTCAACAGCTGGAGAGAGAGAAAAAAAATCTGGAAAGAGAGAGAAGACCTTTTAAAATCATCCTAGAGTCCTACTGCTTAATCAACACAATGAAGTAAAGAAATGCATTTAATGATTAAGAAATCCAAGATGTATACTCAACTGGTGTATACAAGCTCGGATAATGGCAGCATAGAGTAGAATAGAATAGAATAGAATAGAATAGAATAGAATAGAATAGAATAGAATAGAATAGAATAGAAGCAGCAGTAGCTACATATTTTCATCTAATTCCATGCACCGAGAAGACGGGGACTAAATTGGCAGACCTCTGTAATCAGCTCCGTTTAACATTAAGTTGATTAAGGCAAGTTAATGAACACTGCGTTACTCGAGTACAAATAACGTGAAAGAATGAACACAATCCACTCGTTTACACCGAACTTAATTGTGCCTCAGCATTCAAACACTGAGTTAGTGGAAAAGTTCATTTTAAAGGATGTCAAGAAAGTTCAGACACGTACAAAAAAAATGTCCTTAACATAATAGCATAATTGTTACCATGAAAATCAATGTGTCACGTAAGCTTATCGGCAGTTTTGACAATCTGGTCTATTTAAGATTATTATTTCAAAAATAATAATTGGAACTGTGATTTACAAATTCGCACTGCAAGACAAAAAACACATTGGAAGATATACATTTGCAATTGCAATAAATAAATTCACAATTAAAGTGATGTACAAAGCCACTTTGCAAGATATGAAATTCACTTGCAATTCAGTTACACAAAATGCAGCCAGAATAGCAAGAAATAAAGCCAGATTTAAAAAATGTAAAATAAAATAAAAAAAAAGTCAGAATTACCTTTTTAAACCTCACTGTTTTTAAGAATAATGAAAATAAATTCATCATGCATAACAAAATTTCAATGTCTTTAAAAATAATACCACACTTTTTTGTGGTATGTGGTCCCCTGCAATTTGTACACACCCCACCAGGGGTCTGCAGCCCGTACTTTGGTGAAAGCTTGATAGTTACCTAATTATTTTATTCAATTCAACTTTGGATCATATTACTATTTATTTACACAACAATAAAGCACTATTTGCACTGAAGTACAATTAGCATCACTGTCTATATGGCATCCACCACATGCAAATACAAAAAGTATATGTTACCATTTACAAATATAGAAATAAACACTAAATAGCATATGTTATCTTAATTTATCACCTAGGGTTGATAGAATTTGCTAGAAGAACATTCACACTTTTCCTTTCTGTGTATATCTTACACAAATACAATGGCAAAACAAGATTAATGCAGCTATTGGTTCATTTTACTCATTTGAGCCTGCATAATGAAGAATTTAAGTTTTCTCTGAGAGACCCCTGGTGTTGCGGGAGATGATACAGACTGTGAATTAAGGCAAAACTCAGCACCAACCCCGGCCCAGCTAATGCAGACATAAAGCTTTCTCCTACAAATGAATAACTGCATATCTTAATCAAGTTAGCATCCAGTTATTTCGGCTGGCAAATAAATATTTCTATAATGTTATACATGGGGCTCTTTCCCATCAGGACTGGGCTATTAAAGAGATTACATTAGAGCCCCGATAGTATGAGAGATGGACATACTGTGACTTTTATGTGCCGGTGGGCCACAACATTCAATTACAATAGCAAAAAAGTCATTTAGAAAGATCGCAGTAATATGAGAATGGACACGGTGAGCTGACCTCTCTGTCCTCTCATTTCAATGCAGCCATTTTGTTTCATGCAGTGAGGATCCATGGTGGCTCAGGGGGTAGTTTGTCCTCATTAGAGCGGCTCTGAATGGGAGCGTGGCATGGGCGCGTGTCCGACACAATCTGATAACACAGCTGAGGAGTGGGGAAAATCAATCTGCTGTCGGCATGACGAGGGGCAGTGTGAGGAGAGATGGCTTCCGTGGCATAAGAAAGCAGGAGAGGGTCGGAAACAGGGTTTAAGTGAGGGGAAAAATGAGTCATGTTGTTGGCACTCAAACTAGTGATGATGATTTTGAAGCAGAAATGTGCTGACACTTTAAAGACTAACATATAGAGCATATAGACAGACACATACACACACACACACTGCTGCCACTGCAAAGCCACTGCGATATTTCATCTAAATGCAGAGTGAATAAAGAGGCTGGATAAATTGGAAGCTCCACAGTTAAGTTTATCATTCATCATGAAGTCATCATGACCTCATTTTTTAGATGATCTTATGAGTAGTTACGAACAATAAATTTTATTTCCACCTTTCCATTTTCTTTTACTTTTTTATCTCTCTCTCTCTTCAAGGCTCAGAACTGATCAGATGTACACTACCCTTCAAATGTTTGATGTCTGTAAGATTTTTTAAATGTTTTTGAAAGGTCTCTTATGCTCACCAAGGCTGCAATTATTTGATCAAAAATACAGCAAAAACAGTATTATTGTGAAATATTATTACCATTTCAAATAACTAAAATGTCATTTCTTCATATGATGATAAAGCTGGATTTTCAGCATCATGACTCCAGTATTCAGAGTCACATGATCCTTCAGAAATCACTCTAATATGCTGATGCTCAAGAAACGTTTCTTAATATTATCAATGTTGTAAACTGTTATTCAACATTCAATATTTTTGTGGAAACCTATATACACTTTTTTTCAGGATTCTTAAAAGAAATTTGAACGATAATTTTTGAAAATAACTTCACCGTTACTTTTGATTTAATCAAATATGATAGTGGTCATATTCAAATGCACATAAACATATGCCGTATGTTAGCTGTAGGTGCAAACAGCGCTCATGTTAATTCGAGCCAAGCTTGAACCTCTTTGTTCAGATTTTGTCTCCTTCCACATTAAATTTATGAAAATTGTGTTTCTAATATTCCTTGAGCCTGGCCCATAACGGCCTTATTAAATCAATTGGGTATGATTACACTGGATAAAAAAAAAATCAATGCCAGCCTGTAATTGCATATTACAACGTTATTTTCTGCATTGATATTGATAATATGTATGTTTACATTTCACATGATTAAAATCAATGTTGTAAAGTGAGTTATGACAGCTCCCGTTGATGAGTCACATTTATGGAGCGTGGTTAATAGGGTAGTTGATGCTTCACATAGAGTGCCATCATTTATCTCTATATAGAAAGCTTCCAGGGCCAAATAGAGGCGCTTTCTCTCTAGCTATCATTCTAGTGTTTCTTGTCTTTTCTACTGTACTGTATTTTTTTTTCCTGATGTATATATATATGTAATTTTACTATTAATTTACCAAACTAACAAAAGAATGGTGCATGTTTAGTAAAATAGTTTTTTGTTGGAATATATGCAATAAAAACTAAATTTTTACAATTTGTAAATTTAATTAAAGGGAAGTGTGTAACATTCTTACTTATTCTGGAAGTAAACTAATCGAAAGTTGATTTCTAAAATAATTAAATACATTGCTCAGTTTGTGTGAGCATTACAACCAGCCTGACATAGCTAAAACGGCTAGTGGGGGGCAGGATTATCTGTTTGTCCGACCAATGACAGACAGGGGGAGTGTTCAGGGAAACCTGAAAAAAAGTCATTATTTTTCGCAATTACATTTTGACCAGGCAGTAGCACAGAAATTAGATACTTGACCATCAAGTCTTTAAATAGATTTACATTAGATTTAATTGAAATATTTATAAAAAGTTAGAGGGTTGTTTACTTGCATTCAACTGGAAAACAAGGTAAACACAAAAAACTGAAAAAAAAGTTATTTACAACGTAAGTGCATTAACATTTGACGAGTGGTGTACAATTTTAAAACTGTCCCAATTTAATCTTGAAAATTTCCCCACTTTTGTATATTTGCCTCTGATTCAATCTTCTATTACAGACAGAATTTGCACTTCCATTCCTGCTCGAGTGACACGCCCATCACCCAAATGAGATTGGACTCCTCTGAAGGATGGATGCCCCTCTCCAAACTGTTTTCCCCCCTCTAAATAGCTGCGGCACTTTACGCTGCCACTCAAAGAGCGTTTTGCTGGTGCTCGGCACCTATGACGGCCTCACTCCTAATTGTGTTAGGGGGCTCTTTGGATTATGCGTTTTACTTTGGGATGCAATGTTTACTGCATGTTCCCCATATCAGGTGCCTCTCCTGCAGTTTGTGTGCGTAACCAGATCCACCTCAGGGACGCCTCTGCAGTAAAAAAAAAAAAAAAAACACACAAATGCGGGGATACATTTGGGGACACATACGCGTGGTAACAAGAACACACAGTCCGGTCTCTGTACCGATATCTTGATCTTGAAAATACCCCATCACCCACTGTAAGAGCAGGAGAATAAAATAAAAAAATCAATAACAAAATGTATATAGATATTAAATTCAAGTAAATTTATTTTAATAGCAATAAATTAATATTTGAATTTATTAAGGATACTTTTTTACTTTGTGTTCTGATGTAAATATTAATGTTATCAGCATAACCTACTTCTGTCATTAATTACTCACCCTCATGTCGTTCCACACCCGTAAGACCTTTGTTCATCTTCGGAACACAAATTAAGATATTTTTGATAAAATTCGATGGCTCAGTGAGGTCTGCATTGAGAGCAAGTTAACTTAGACTTTCAATCGCCCAGAAAGGTACTAAAAACATTTAAAACAGTTCATGTGACTACAGTGGTTCAACCTTAATTTACGGGCGATTTCAATTCATGAAGCTTTATGAATCATTTGTTTCGAATCAGTGGTTCAGAGTGCCAAAGTCACGTGATTTCAGTAAACGAGGCTTCGTTTGTTACAAAAAGTTTTCAATAGTTCACGTGACTTTGGCAGTTTGATACACGCTCCGAACCACTGATTCGAAACAAAAGATTCGTAAAGCTTCAAAGCTTCATGAAGCAGTGTTTTGAAATCGGCAATCACTAGATATTGTTGAATAAAGTCGTTATTTTGTTTTTTTGGCACACAAAAAGTATTCTCATCGCTTCATAACATTAAGGTTGAACCACTGTAGTCACATGAACTGTTTTAAATATGTTTTAGTACCTTTCTGGGCATTTGAAAGTCTAAGTTAACTTGCTCTCAATGCAGGCCTCACGAGCCATCGGATTTTATCAAAAATATCTTAATTTGTGTTTTGAAGATGAACGAAGGTCTTACCGGTGTGGAACGACATGAGGGTGAGTGATGACAGAATTTTCATTTTTGGGTGAACTAACCCTTTAAAGTATACTTGTGAATTAGAACTTTAAAAGCAAATCTGGATTCTTTGGGAAGAACATATTGTCAATATACTAAATTGAGAAAGACTACATTTCTAAAGGCCAGAACACACCAAGCCGACGCCGACGAACTAGTGGCGACGAAAGCAGACTGCGGGGTTGGCTCACGTCGGCAGCCCTGACACACCAAACCAACGCTAGACAGCCGACGGCCAAGTAGCACGTCCGTTCTGCGCCTGCGTGAGATGAAATGCCTTTATGAACCAGCAGGTGGCAGTAGCTGAACAGCCAATCAAAATGATCAGATGGCCCGACGGACCGACGAGCTCCGACGCCGATTCAACATTTCGAATCGGCCGAAAAAAAGCCGACGAGGACCAACTTCAGCCGACAGTGAGGAACACACTGAGAAAACTTAGTCGGCCGACGAACAAAAACTGCCAGACGACCGACCGTCGGCTTGGTGTGTTCCTGCCTTAAGAACTAATGTAATTCTAAAAAATAATAATAATACTGGCAGTGTTTAACAAATAAAAAAACACTTGATATTTCTGAAAAAAAAAGGTTAGTGCACTCCAGGGGAAAAGGCACTTTCCTTTTAGCTGTCAGACCATTTTTTGTTAAAGATATTTAGTCTATTAGGTAAAATTCATAAGTCAGCTTTCTTACATATATGATCATAAGGCCAGGATTGGGAAGTGTAGGGAGAGGACCTGCAAACCCCACCCCCCGATCCCCATCCCCAGGTCTCAGTCTGCTCTGCCGGTGAAGCTTTAACTTTAATTAAAAGTTTCTTCCCTGTAGGTGACCTACATCCCTCTGCAAGGTGACTGAGAAAGAGAAGAAACTGATTATAAAAAAAGGAAAGTAGTAATAAATGATGGAAGTGTGGCAGAGCGAAAAAAGCAAGACGGAAAGTTGAATCGCTAGTCAAAACGGAGCCAACACATAAAATAAAATAATCAGTAAAATAAAAAAATATATGTAAAAATCAGTATTATATATTATATTATATTATATTATTCACACATACAAAATAAACTTTATAGCGTATATACTGTATATAATATACAAGTATATAACTAAGATTGTAAAAACCCAAACTCTTTGGCATACTTTTTTTTTTTTGTCTTGTTCATCAATCATGTCTGATAGACAAAGTTATCTCTAAAGAGAGAGGTTCATTATAGAGGACATCTTTCGAAGATTCTTTTATCAGCAAGTGTTGAAACACTATGTCAGTGCTGATCATAAATCACTGAGTCATGATTATAAGACAGCAAGCATCTGTCTGCTAACACTTCCCCTGGCAAATGATAATTGAGAATCAGACTCTCAGGACGTGGCACCACGTTACACCTCCCTGAGCTCACCTAACAGAGGACCCCGATCTTCAGGAGCTCCCCCTGTTCTTCAGTACAGCCCAAGGGGAGAGAGATGGGAGAGAAACACGGGGGGCTGGTGGGTGGGTCGAGGACAAGGGAGCTCTCTGTTTTACTTAGTGTCTGTCTCCCGGGCCGGCTCGCAGCTGAGCCCTCCTCTGACTGGGACTTTATCTGCGTTCAATCACAGCACAGCTCCAGCAGGGCAGATCGTTGGCCACCCCGGGCTCCCGGACAGTGAAATATGGCCACAATTAGCCCCGGACACAGTTCAATGATGATAAAGCGCATTCGCACCTTTTACGCCATGATTAAAAGGCCTGCCCGCTCAGCCACTGATAGAGAGAACTAATTTCACATTATTATTATTATTATTAGCATTCCTTGATTGTAATGCACTGACCCATTCCTCTTTCTCTTCCTCTCCCTCCATCCCTTTCTTTTGTAGCATCCAAGCCTCGGATAGATGCCGAAGGGCTCTTTATCATTTACACATCAGCGGCTGTGCATTGCTCCCCTGTCTGCCCCATTTATTTCGCCTCTCTTTTCTATGTATACCCATACCACTCTATCTTTATTCACATCTATCAGCGCATACGCAGGGCGGCCCATCTGCCCGGGGCCACTTCTCTGGTGCCAAACAAACAAGACACCTGCAGAGAATATTACACAGTTCCGTCAGCGGACACCCTCCAATGTCATCCACGCAGATATGAACCCCACTACCATGGAACAGATACACATATACAATCACACCGAGAAAAAAAACTGGCGCAAAGTCACTCCTCACCCGAAAAGAGTTGATAAATGGAGGGGCCATAATGAAATGGAGACATCAAGGAGCATGAAAAGAGAGGACGAGAGAAAGAGAGGGGAGGGGGCCGTAATCCTGCAGGAACAGAACTGTCTGCGGAGAGAGGGGAAAAGAACAGGGGAGTGAGAAAGAGAGAGAGAAAGAGGCAGAGGAATAAGAAGGATCGCCTTTCGTCTGTGTTCCATCAAGGGAGAAATTACACATTTACTAAGGTTTTTTCTTAGGACGACGGCCCCCATAGATCAAACCACTGGATGTACGAGCCAATTTTCAACATGAAATATAGACACCAAGAATCAATTTCACCTGTGTTCTCTCCCACCCCCCCCTCCTCACACCAACGGCCGGACCCATGGATCAGACCATGGTTTATGTCTTCCCGTTATCCGTACACTGTCCAATACACCTCCATTACGAATGTCGAGCGTGTGTAAGATATAAGTATATTAAATAGACTTATTTAAATAAATCATGCTAGCTGGCTCTGTAATTGAGTCTGGAATTCTTCCGGAGGTAAAAACCTGCTTTTTATCCTTTTACCAGGACGCCATGGGACACTAAATTCCAGTATTATGGGAATAACCAACAAAGCAAATGTACAAAAATGAAATGAAGCAAAAACTATAAATCAATAAAAATGCATACGATTTGATTACCTTTAAAATATAAGCACAATTTGCATAAGCACAAGTATATTGTGTTTATAAATAACATCGCAGCGTCATGTGCATTCCCGGTGGGAAAGTTAATTACGACACTCCCAGCACATATCCAGACATTATCAGGGGTGAGCGAGCTTGTGATAGTGAGATAATTCTCATGGTTTGTTGTGTATGAGGCAGAGTATACGACATGTGGTAATGCTTTTAATATTCACACGAGCGGCGTTAGATGCTTACACAGCTGTGCGTTCTGCACCTGGACAGCAGGAAGTGACTCACAAGCCCACTTCCGCTTTGCTATAAGAAACACATACAGCGGATGTTCGGTGTGAACTGGGTTCTGATCTTCACTGGCTGATATACAATAGAGAAACTTGATTTTTCTACATAGTTGAGGGACCAAACTTAAAAAAAAAATGCTGTATAAAATACAGCAACAATACTGTAAACCATGTTTTCGAGTCTAAACTGTACACTATTTACACAGTCACAAGTTAAACCTGTTAAACATATTTCCATATGATATAATAACATCTATGCAATGTGAATTAATCGGGGTCAAAACTGTGTATAAACTAACAATAATTATAACAACTGAGTATTCACTGTGTTTTCTGTACATTGATAATTATAAGAAATGCTTCTTGAGCACCAAATCAGCATATTAGAATAATTCCTGAAGTGTCGTGTGAATCCGAAAACTGGAGTATTCACTGCAGAAAATTGAGCTTTTCATCATAGGAATAAATTATATTTTAATATATATCAAAATGGGTCAATGACATGACGAGTCATTTTTTTTGTCCAAAAGCCTTGATAACAATAAAAAACAAAGATATGCCATCCAAAGTCTGTAAGGTAGTACAACTAGATCTCTTTTATTGAATCCAAAAGGTTTTAATTATATTTTGCTACATATAAATATATTTTAAAGATTTTGAAGTGTCAAAAGGTCATTCGGTTTAACCATCCAAAGGCCAATACAGCCATTTCATTTGTGACTAAAATATCTTAAAATGTAATAAATGTATATATTTTTTATTCTGGCATGATTTTATAACATATCAACATGGTTATGAAGCAAAGTAACTAACTCTTTTTTAACTATTTGAAAAATTCTTGTTTTCACTCGCTCATACGCATGTCCTGAAAAATCAGGTCATTCGGTACAACAGCTATAAAACATGAAAAATGTTGTAATATTTTAAAAAACTTGTACTGAATATAAAAATTTTTTATGGTCCTTTTGCTAGCTAGCTAGATATAAGCCTGTTAGCATTGTTTGAAAATATCATCATTCAGTATAACCAAAAGTATCATTCGGTAAAACCGAAATTTTGGTTAAACCGAATGACTTTTTTAGTGACAAATTTTGTCCATCTTGTAAAAAATTTACAAAAGCAGTGAAAATTATAATTTTTTTTGCCTTTATTATGATAGGACAGTGATCAGACAGGAAGCGAAGTGGGAGAAAGAGAGGGGGACGGGATCGGGAAAGGACCATGAGCCGGGACTCGAACTCAGGTCGCCCGAAGCGCATTAGTGCTACATGTCGGCGCTCTACCCATGAGGCCATCGGGGCCGACAAAGCAGTGCTAATTGATTATAAAAACCACACAATCTCATTGTTAACACTTAATAAAACTTCAAAATTAATTATATCTAAATTATGTTTTTTTTTACACTTTTAAAAACCTTATTTGTCAATGACCCAAATAGAAAATAATTATTTTAAATTAGGCTAGGGTTT
>RJVU01044706.1:2300192-2317003 GCA_003731715.1 Anabarilius grahami
GTTGTATATAAAACGCTGTTTCTCTGTGTGCATGTGACAAGTCCTCTGAAAGCTGCCTCCACTTTCCACTGAAGTTCACCTACAGTCATTGTCTCTGTCAGAACACAATTACTCCACGTCCAGGAAAGGGGCCCCGGCGATAAGCAGTGGGAGGGTCTTCATGTAAAATTCACTTAGGTGCCATATTTTTCCTCCTGGACAAGATTAATTGTATTATAACTCGTTTCAGGAAAGAATAATGGCAGGGCCGCCGTTCTCCTCAAACACTCCGCTCACGGGTATTTCTTAATCCATCCTGCAGAATTGAGGTTAAGAGGGATCTCCTGGAGGTTATCTGACTCCCCTACAAGAGCCAGCAGAGATTGATGGGCTAAAGAGACTGAGATGCGATGGTCATATTCATATGGTAATGCCCCATTGTCGCAAGCAGCGCATGGTTTTCCTAATCTCGGCTGTAGTGAAATTGAGCCGAGCGCTTTATCATGTGCTGCAATGATGCGGCAGAAGACGCCACAAAATAGCATGCGTGTGTTCGGAATAGATGTGTTTTGTAGAACATGGATTATTTCCGGTGGAAATCCGAGAAGTAAAATAACTCAATCTGTGGCTCTTTTGGTATTTTTTTTTATCTATAGTATGAATTCCAGTACGCGAACAGATGAAACATCTTGCAACTGATAAAACATTTTTTTAAGGGGCCATCCATACAGGATTATAGTGTCATGTCATGTTTTTCTTATATCCATCAACAATGTATGTATAACTGAGCACATATTATAAGATTTAAATCCTTGTAATATATTGTGCAATGTACAAATGTCAGACAATTCATTGTGTGATCATGACTAATAACACTAAGTTTCAATAACTGGCTCCGTCTATTCATCCATTATCTGTCCAATATGGATATTTTCAAATTTATTTTGACTGCTGTTCAGTATAATGCCATCATAATCCTACTACTTTTAATGCTCAACACTAAACACCACAATACAAGCTTAAAGCTAAGCCAAGTTATATAACAAAAATGACAATCACAAAGCATTTTGCAAAAATTAAAAAGGTGGTGTTGTAGAACCAGCTGCTTAATGTTTAAGTCAACAAAACTGAAATCAAAGAACTTAAATTAACTGAAAAAATAGACAATAAAATGTACTGCACATTAAGGTCTCATCTTATTGTGAATGATTTATCAATGTCATTAATATATATATATATATATATATATACACACAGTTGTTGTTAGTCTTCATAATTCTTAATCAAAACTGTTCCGCTGACATCACATAAGTTGCACAATGGTTGTATATTGCTAACCAAATATCTGTTATTGAGACATTGATTTAGCAAACTATTCAGTCTGTCTGCATTCTGATTCACACTGTCATGATACAGTCTATAAACAATGAATAAAATCCCGCCCTACATTTTTTCTCATTGAATATCCTGTTTCACTCTGAAGTAAAGGAAAATGGGTTTGCAAACAGCAGTTTATGCTGACTTAGGGATAGTTCGGACAAAAACTAAAATTCTGTCATCATCGTTTACTCACCAAAACAACTCTGAACCCCACTGACTTTCATTATATAAAAAAAAAAAACACAGAAAAATTCTTTAAAATTAATTTTGTGCTCCACAGAAGAAAGAAGTTCACACAGTTTTATAACAACATGAGGATGAGTAAATGATGGCAGAATTTTGGGGGTGAACTGTCCCTTTAAACATTTTTATAACTGTCAAGTGGTCAGAACAAAACAATGCCCTAGTGGTTAAAGTACATGCTATTTAAACTCATGCAGGTGATACAAGTTTCAAATCTAAGAGTGTGTTCACACTTGTTGTTTGACTCTCGAGGGCTTTTCACACTGCGCTTAACCCCGGGTTATCGTCATTCTAAACACCGCTTTTAACCCCGGGTAAAGGACCGTTTCACACTTGTAAGTGGGGTTAGCACCACTTTTTACCCAGGGTTATGAAACCCTGCTGTTAACTCCGCATTGTGTTGCCAAACTTGTAGAGTGTGAAACAAAGCGGTGTTAGAATGTTACAACTAGATGCTTAGCAGACAACCAATCACATGCCTTATGTTCTCTCGCTTTCTGCAGCCATGGAAATGTATAAACCGCGCAATATATAAACAGTCGTTTCTGGTTAAATGGAAAAATGTCAAACAGCGATGGAAACACAACAATTAGAGTGAAGAAGAGACCGTCATTCTTACCTTTATAGTTCAAAAAGTTTAGTTTACCAGGGGTTTAGAGTGACTCAGGGTTAACTATTTCAAGTGTGAAAAGCCCTTTGGTTCTTTTGGTCCGGACCAAAAAAAGAAAATAATACATTTAGTCCTTGTTCACTTAGTGTTCACACTTTTGATAAAAAAAAAAAAAAAAAAAAAGATTTTGACATATATTTTGCAACGGAACTTGTCGAACATCCAAAACAATGCTGTGTGCTGGGCTAAATGAGCTCGCTATATGTGCGTACATCGTATATGATGGAGCTGACAACACGTGAAGTGCTTATAAAATGTGTAAAGGAGTCAAAACAGCAGCAGGAATCCCTCTGTCACACACACAAACGAAGATCTGCTGTGAGGAGACGTGGTTCTAATGCCCGTACTGAACCATGATGGGAAACATCACGACTATGAAGAGAAAAAACAGGTATGCTTGAGCATTCTGTCCTTTTTAGAGTCGTATCTTTAGATATCATGTCCAGTTTTTGGTTAATTTACATGTCTTTGGTCTGTGTTGCCAAGTCTGCGGTTTTCCCGCGGAATTGGGCTACTTTTACACTGTTGCCGAGGGTTGATTTTCATGTCCGCGGGTTGAATCGACCCCAAATAACGTGATATTTAGCCCCTGGAATGCAAATTTTACCAGGGGAGCCCCGCCAAAAACGCAGATTTTACACCTCAGAGCGCGATCTTTACCGTGGGACCCCCCAGATATGCGATTGGGCTAGTATTGGGCTAGTTTTGAGGAGCAATTGGGTGGGTTTTGTTGAGAAAACCTGGCAACCCTGCCGTGTTGTGTTCGTATTTCATTCAAACCGTACCAGAGTTCGTTTGGAAGTGGATGGTAGCGTTCACACTTATTCAAATGAACCGCACTAACAGAGCAATCACACCAGGGTTCATTTTAATCAAACCAAACATGCCAAGTGTGAACACACCCTGACTTGTGACACTTCCTGATCCTGTTCCCCCCTCTTCTCGCCCATTATTTCCTGTCCTCTCACTGTCCCTATAAATAAAAGTGTCAAAAGGCCAAAAATAATATTGTGCACTCTGATTAAGCAGAGTTGATATTGTGACTGCAGCAAACCGTCTGACCAATAGCTTGTTCCTGCAGTGGCATGTGGACAGATATCTGTAGGAGGTTTTGATTAAGTTGAATGCAGTGTTTTTGACTGCTGGTCAGTCTTTCAGCACCCATTGGATTTCTGTATCCAAGTGCTTGTGCGTGCATTTTTCTCCATATCATCTGCACACCGCCCAGGTCGCTAATCAATAGGCATATTAATCATTCAGGAGAAAAAAAAAATGTGACAAACCAATTATTAATCTGCCCTGTCAAGTCCAATACAGTAATGAATTTACTAAAAATGGTCTTCACTTCATCCATTCATTAACTGCTGATGGGTGGCAGACTTCACAATGTCACTGGATTTTCTCTAGTATTGATGCCGGCCTGGCAGCTAATTTACAACCTTGCCTCTTGTGCAGAGCCCTAGTCTGCACTAATAAAATGGAGCTTGATAATCGTTAAGGGGCCTGTCGGACAGCAGGCATGGCTCTGTCTGCCTGTACCAAACCCACAAGCACAACACCATCTCCAAAACTAACAGGTGTGTATACAAAATGTGGATGCGCCTATTACCAGCTTATGTGTGTTCTTGTGTGTAGGTTTACTCTCTACAGCTGCAGTAGTTGACAGAAAGGCAGGTTGCACTCTGGGAAGAGAGAGCCACTCACTGTCATTTCCATAGTGGGCAGCCATCTCGCCGTCTGCTCTCTCGCACACGCGCACGCACACACACACACACACAGCCTATTAAGTTCACAGCAGACTATACACAACTCCACGGACCAACAACTGTCACTGCAGGGGGCACCAACTTCCCTTAATCATTTACTTACAGTATGTCTTCATCAGCCTTTATTGATGGGTGTTTTACACCCCACTAAACCTATTGACTACACAGAGATCAAAGACAGATGATGCATTGAGAAATCATTCACTGGGTGCAACTCTCCCTTGTAAGTTCAATTAATGATCATTCCATGAGCCAAGCAGCTTGTGATTCTTTATTTGCAAGAGAAGTGATTGGAAATATCACAAACAAGCTGGATTTGTTTTAGCTAGGCTTCAAGTCCAAGTCCGCATCAGAACAAAAACAGCTCTGGTGGGCCTAGACTAAGATCATGTACTATTTATACACTTACTGTTGTCGAGTGCTGAACCCTCTTCTCAGCCCCACAACCCCGAATTTGCATACAAATGAAGTTCTAAATGGGCTCAATGACATAATTGACTTGCAATTAGAAATATTCCAGAGCTGGTCACTTTGCAGTGGACAGAGCACGAGCAAAATGAGGGGAAAAAAGGCCTGTTTAGCATATTAATGAAGCTCATTAGCTGTCACTTCACCGAGCTGACAAGAGGACTTATATATGCAATGGCCCCACAGCTTAATTTGAAATGTGAGTTCTCAACACTAATTGTTTTTGAGCATGTTTCTTTAGATCATTGTGGAAATTGTGTCATTTTGGCAGCTAGACGACTGCGGGCAATACAGACTGCACGCATCAAATCTAATATCAGAATGTTTCTTTAATTCAATTGACATTCAAATGCGCAAGATGGGATATACAAACATGAAAAAATATGAGCAAAGAAGGGTCTTCATGCTCAGTAGCTGTGCGTGTTCAATCGAATCAACACACAATAATGAAATAGAGGGTACTTTGGTGGTACTTTCATGCATTTGATGTAAACATTATTGCAATATTTAAATATCATATTGTTTATATTGTACTCCAAGTTATTATCATGGTCTCTGACCACAAAATGTTATATCATCACCATGCTAAATTTATATTTATGCAATTCACTGATGCTCATAGGACCAGGTTTAAAGTTTTCTCTTTTATTGTTATTATTATTATTATTACTATTATCAGGGTTTTTCCTGCATAGAGAATTACAAGGCGGCTGCCTCCGTCAAATTTCGTGCCGCCTCTGGCTGTCGAGTGTTGACAAATCTCAGACAGACAGTCACATGCTCAGATACCCCTTTACCACAGTTCTGTTGATTTTAATAAAGACACTGAACTCTCATTTGGTAAAACACAAGGAATGTGCGTCACTCTTTTACTTTCGTTTTCAATGACAACGCATTTCTATTCAGGGAAAACTAATCAAGGAAAGCATATGCATAGAGCACCTTCTAGTGGTCATTATATAAAACACAAAGGATAACATGAGATATTGCTTAAAAACTTAACATCTTTAACTAAAAATATACACAAGCTTAACAGAAATTATTAGTGTTTTTTCAACAATGATGTAATGAAACAGTGACAATTTTAGTTTGAAGTGAGTAAAGCCTGTGTTTAGGCTATTAAGGAAATTAAATTTTGCCAAAGAAGAACTTTCATTTTAGATATTTATTTAAAAGAAGCCTCCTTAAGTGTCATATGTTATTATATCATCATGCTTGACACTGAGAATTTCAACAATTATTTTGTGATGATCAGGTGCAGATATCTAAATCAGAGAATATCGTAGGTTTGGGAAGTTGGCGAGTGGATGATTTATTTTTAACAGCGGATTTGGGTGATGTTAGAGCTGATCCGCACATCTCTAGCGCACAAGCCCTATAGAGCTGAAGTACAAGACTTTTTCTTTGTTCAATTTGCACACAGAACATGGGTTGGAGCTCTTAATTTTGAACTCTCAAAGTGCACCAGATTAATGAATTTATCTTTAAAATGTATAAAATTTCCCCCTATAGGGACAGAGGTACAACCACCACAGAAAAAACACAATCCTGTTGGAAACACTGTATATATGATAGTGTTCTCAAAATAAAAATCTTATATTCTTTTAATATTAAAATACCTAAAATATGTGCTTTTAAAAGTGTTTTTTTTCTGCTGTGATCAGGATTTTACCACCTCCGCCTCATTTTGAGCCAGGAAAAACCCTGATTATTATTATTAAAAACACTTTTAAAGGGTCAGTTCACCCAAAAATGAAAATTCTGTCATTAATTACTCACCCTCATGTCGTTCCAAACCCGTAAGACCTTCATTCATCTTCGGAACACGAATTAAGACATTTTTGATCAAATCCGATGGCTCAGTGAGGCTTGCATTGACAGCCAGCCTTTCAAACACCTAGAAAGGTACTAAAGGTATATTTAAAACAGTTCATGTGACTACAGTGGTTCAATCTTATTGTTATGAAGTGACGAGAATACGTTTTGTGCACCAAAAAAACTAAATAACGACTTTATTCAACAATATCTAGTGATGGGCGATTTCAAAACACTGCTTCATGAAGCTTTGGCAAACAGCCAAAGTCACGTGATTTCAGTAAACAAGGCTTCGTTACCTCATAAGTGTTTCGAAATTTCAATGGTTCACGTGACTTTGACAGTGCTCCGAAGTCCGAACCACTGATTCGAAACAAAAGATTTGTAAAGCTTCGAAGGTTCATGAAGCAGTGTTTTAAAATCACCCTTCACTAGATATTGTCGAAAAAAATCGTTATTTTGTTTTTCTCTTCGCTTCATAACAATAAGATTGAACCACTGTAGTCACATGAACTGTTTTAAATATGTCTTTAGTACCTTTTTGGGCATTTGAAAGTCTAAATTAACTTGCTGGAAATGGAGGCCTCACTGAGCTATCGGATTTCATCAAAAATATCTTAATTTGTGTTCTGAAGATGAACAAAGGTCTTACGGGTGTGGAACGACATGAGGGTGAGTAATTAATGACAGAATTTTCGTTTTTGACTGAACTAACCCTTTAAGAAATATAAAAATACATTGCCAAGAACACAAATTGATCAATCTTTTGTGGTGGGACCAGAGACTGCAGGGCAAGTGAAAAGCTGAACTACTGGCTCGACAGTAAAAAAAAAAAAAAAAAAAGTATTGTTGAGCCACGGTACTTTTCGTTAAGCTCATTTCTGGTAAATGCGCCAGCAATATCTTGCCAGAGTTTATATACAAATGAATCAAAGACAAACTGGATAGAGCAGTCAAGATGAAACGTCTGTGGTCGAACAGCAAGCTTGAAATAGTCTGATATACAGAGCCATCTTCACTTCGTAAGTGACGGGCCACTGCAGCTCTCCACTGTAAGGAAGGGTAAGGAATGAAGCCAGGCTGCCTAATTATCCACTGGTGTAGTTTGTGCCAGCCTCGGCATGTGTGTGATGTGTGTGTGTTTGTGCGTGTGCCGAGGAGGTTGGTGGTTATCGCATAGACAGCTTTAGCACCCCCACATTGTAAACACGGGCCCCAGTCGCTTCCCCCGGCTTGTTAACATCATCTGCGTCACTCAGCACACCGTTACTGTCAGGTCCTCGCTGCGCCTGCCGCAATCAGCATTAACCATGTCAGTCCCTTAATGGGCCCGCCATAAAACCAGCTGACAGGCCAGCCAGCGTCGATCTGCGCCTAAGACAAACTGCCTTCCCGGCCTGCGCGCACACATACACGTGCCCACACACACATACTGTAGACACAGGCAGCGTACACAGTCTAGTTAGCTCAAATACACACAGCCACATACACAAATAGTGTCTCATCACTCGCCATCTCCCCAGCCTGCCAGACTCACTAGTGCGATGGAGGTTGTGCTATGAGATTATAATAACAAAAACAGGGCCACCCAGATCCATTCTGCTGTCAACAAGTGGAGAAAAGCCACTTGATAACGCCGCTCTTTCTAAGCTGCCATTTTTCTACCATTCACTGACCCTCCACTGGGTCTGTAACTGCAGTGTGCAAAATATTACTCTATCATGTCTATGAAACTGTGCCATTTTTTTGCGAACACACACTGCTTTTCCTTTTTTTCCCTTTTCTTTTTATACAATGAGCACTAGCGGCGTTGCAAAGCCGTTATACGGCTGAATGGTACAGTAGTTGATGTCATTATCCTATTGAAACAGAGACGCTCTTGGTATTTGTTGTTTGTTTTACACTTCATGTAAGTGATATGCACTTGTGTATGCACACAAGTGTTTTGGAAAATCAAATTGCCTGGTGCTAGATGACTGAAACCTACACTGTGTGGTTATACAAATTGGTGGCTTGTACTTTGGAAGGCCTTATTTTGCAAGGTGAGCTGCAAAGCGCACATTTCACATATTGGTCCTGCCTATATATTGGATGAATCCTGGATCAAATAAGACAAAGTGCCCCCTGCAAGGTTAAGCGCAACTTCAGATGAGATCTGAACAGGGAAAACACAAAGTTATAGCTTTTCAGTAATAATAATGCCCAACTGTGATCTAATGGCAATATACAGTAGAATATTAATACAGTAATGGCAGAGTTCATACAGGATCAACACTCAAAAAAATTTGTTTAGCTGCTTATTCAATTAAGATTATTAAAATTTGCGGTTACACTTTATTTTAAGGTGGCATTGTTACAGTGTAATTATATATTTACGTACTGAGTAGTATTAATTAACAACATGTACTTACTATAGGGTTAGGGTATGAATAGATTTGGTTGAGGGTTAGTTAGTTGCATGTAATTATGCCTAATTTACTGCTATTACTATGGTAAGTACATGTAACATATGTAAAAAGGACACTGTAAAATAAAGTGTTACCAAATTTGCTAATGCAACATATATTATTATATTACACACATATAAATGAACACACACACAAAAAATGTCTTTCTTTCTTGATGTATGGCAGAAAGAAAATTAATGTCAACTGTTACTGTTTTGTAAAAAATTTTAAAAATGTTCTAAAAACATATGTGAACCTGGACCACAAAACCAGTCATAAGTCGCACGGGTATATTTGTAGCAATAGCCAACAATACATTGTATGGGTTAAAATTATCGATTTTTCTTTTATGCCAAGATATTAAGTAAAGATTATGTTCCATGAAGATATTTTGTAAATTTCCTACTGTAAATATATATTTTAAAAAATTGTGTGTGGATATTCATTGCTAAGGACTTAATTTAGACAAATTTACAGGCGATTTTCTCAGTATTTTGATTTTTTTTTGCTCCCTCAGATTCCATTTTTTCAAACAGCTGTATCTCGGCCAAATATACCATACATCAAACCATACATCAATGGATCAATTTCAAAAAATTGACCCTTATTACTGGTTTTGTGGTCCAGGGTCAAATATAAAGGTATTATGAAGTAATATATTGTGCTGAAAATTAGAAAAATCTTTAGAAAATTATAGGCAGTGCATGTGATCTGATGCATGTGTGCAGGAGACCCAGGCTCAAATCTCACTCAGTCCTCCTCATTCTCATTGCATCTAGTAGTCAAAACTAAATCTGTACAACACCACTCAAAACAAATTCATTAAAAAATGTTAGCTAAAATGTTTGAGTGAATTAGAGGCACTATGTATGTGGTCCCTACATGCATAAGGGTAACTGTATTTGTGCTGATTAGTTTATGGATTTTTGTGCTAACGCGATCTGGTATCTGAACAGGTTAACAATGTCAGTTATCAATGGTATCAGCTGAGAGCAATAGATCAGAAAGAATGACAGCCCAATAATAAAAAAAAACATCCCAAACCACTCTACTGAAATCAGACACTTGACATTCAGATTTTCACATGACTTCACTACAACAAAACTCAACATTCTGAAGCACAGGTCCTTCTGCAGATCATTCAGGTTGAAGACGCTCTCACGTACAGTGCCATCCGTTGGGACATAAAAGCAAGGGGACGCATGAGCATGTCAGATGCTGGCCTTTACGTAAACGGCTCTTGGGGCACAAAGGCTAACTACCTCCTCGCCCCCAGCCGACGGCTGCTTTTTCGGACGCCGCTCTGAGACGATGCCTCTCCAGGTAGACCGAAATGGCCACCACTGCGAATGCGCTTGACCTTTCCCTCCCTGCTCTAATCTGATTGTGCCTCCTTTATGTAATCAGCCGCTAAAGGTCACTGAGCTATTTAACATGGGAACCCTTTAGCTATGGAATTTGCCTTGCAGTAAATTACCTTTATTATGTTTCACTCACATGTCACCCATGCAAAAAGCTACTTAACTCCTTGGGTGTCAAGAGTCTCACAAGCGATAATGTTAATGGTTAATCGTTACTGTAACACTGTCCCATTTGAGGGTAAATCATTTGATATATCGGTAAATGGAATGAAGTGACAAGGATTTTACATGAGGGCTACTCTGACTCGCAGGTAAGTGCAAATGACCAGTTGAGCAAATTTAATGGCACCTTTGAACATAATTGTGTGTATATGTGAAGTACATTTGAGGCGCACAAAGTAAATCCAACCATCGGAAAAGAGGATAAAAAAATACAACCAAAGAAAATATCAAGAGAAATTAGAGCTTGACCATTGTATATGCCTTGATATTTATTATTGCAGAGATGAAGCAAAGCATAGACCATCAGATAATATCAAATCCAAACATGGACAACTGTCAGATGTGCAAAAAATAAAATATTAGGCTCAGTATGTCATTCATTGCTGGGGAATGACAAGTCAGGGGAAAATGATGGATTTGTCATTCATTTTGCAGTTTCCTAAGTCTCCAAAATATGTTTTTCAGTCTGACAGTTGTATGCGAAGAGTCAATTATGCCAGAGATCTAAATTCAGTACTTAATGCAAGAATTCTGAGAAGAGAAACAGAAAATGGCAAACTGCATATCGACCCTACATATAGTATTTTATATATTTTTGTATATATATATATATATACACACACACATATATACAGTGGTGCTCAGAATTATTGGCACCCTTGGTAAATATGAACAAAGAAGCTTGTAAAAATAAATCTGCATTGTTAATCCTTTCGATCTTTTATAAAAAAAAAATCACAAAAATCTAACCTTTCATTGAAGTAAAAGAATTGAAAATGTAGGGAAAATCTCTTTATGAAATAAATGTTGGCCACAATTATTGCCACCCTTTTATTCAATACATTTAGCAGCCTCCTTTTACCAGGATAACAGCTCTGAGTCTTCTTCTATAATGCCTGATGAGTTTGGAGAACACCTGACAAGAGATCAGAGACCATTCCTTCATGCAGAATCTCTACAGATCCTTCAGATTCCCGGCTCCATGTTGGTGCTTCTTCTCTTCAGTTCACTCCACTCATTTTCTTTAGGGTTCAGGTCAGGGAACTGGGACAGCCATGGCATAAGCTTCATTTTGTGCACAGTGATAAATTTTTGTGTTGGTTTTGATGTTTGTTTTGGATCATTGTCCTGATGGAAGATCCAACCACGGCCCATTATTTAATTTCTAGCAAAAGCGGTCAGGTTTTGATTTTTTATGTGTTGATATTTGATAGAATCCATGATACCATGTATCTGAACAAGATGTCCAGGACCTCCAGCAGAAAAATAGGCCCATAACATTAAAGATCCAGCAGTATATTTAACCGTGGGCATGGGGTACTTTAAATCCATGTGTGCACCAAACCCATCTGGTGGGTTTGCTGCCAAAAAGCTCTTTTTTTAGTTTCATCTGACCATAGAACCAGGTCCCGTTTGAAGTTCCAGCCGTGTCTGACAACTGAATATGCTGGAGATTGATTCTGGATGAGAGCAGAGGATTTTTCTTGAAAAAAATTGGGTGCCAACTCCTTTGATCTTTTTTTTTTGGGCTTTCTGAGACTCAAGACTGCAATTCTCCAGATGTGATCCTTGGAGAGTCTTCGGCCTCTCAAACTCTCCTTCTCACCATGTATTAGGACGATATAGACACACATCCTCTTCCAGGCAGATTTGTAACATATTTAGTTGATTGGAACTTCTTAATTATTGCCCTGATAGTGGAAATGGGGATTTTCAATGCTTTAGCTATTTTCTTACAGCCACTTTCTATTTTGTGAAGCTCAACAATCTTTTGCTGCATATCAGTACTATATTCTTTGGTTTTACTCATTGTAATGAATGATTATGGGAATTTGGCCCTTGTGTTTTCTCATGTTTATACTCCTGTGGAACAGGAAGTCATGGCTAGACAATTTCATACTCCTAGTCACCCTGGTGTGCTAAAAAAAATGGGAATATGAATGGGAATATACTTCAGAGATATTTTAGTCTTTTCAATTCTAGGGGCCAATGTGTTTTGGAGAACATTTATTTCATAATGTGATTTTCCCCCACTTTCAATTATTTTCCTTCAATGAAAGGTTAGATTTTTTTTTATAACACTGATTATCTCTTCACGTCACCTGTTAGTGGGTGGGATACATTAGGCAGCAAGTGAACATTTTGATGCACGTGGGGAGTGAATGCTGGCCCATGTGGTCTGATCCAACAGACGAGCTACTGTAGCTCAAATTGCTCAAGAAGTTAATGCTGGTTCTGATAGAAAGGTGTCAGAATACACAGTGCATCGCAGTTTGTTGCGTATGGGGCTACATAGCCGCAGACCAGTCAGGGTGTCCATGCTGACCCCTTTCCACCAACAGTGGGCACGTGAGCATCAGAACTGGACCACGAAGCAATGGAAGAAGGTGGCCTGGTCTGATGAATCACGTTTTCTTTTACATCACGTGGATGTACGTTGCTTACCTGGGGAACACATGGCACCAGGATGCACTATGGGAAGAAGGCAAGCCGGCAGAGGCAGTGTGATGCTTTGGGCAATGTTCTGCTGGGCGACCTTGGGTCCTGCCATCCATGTGGATGTTACTTTGACACGTACCACCTACCTAAGCATTGTTGCAGACCATGTACACCCTTTCATGGAAACGGTATTCCCTGGTGGCTGTGGCCTCTTTCAGCAGGATAATGCATCCTGCCACAAAGCAAAAATGGTTCAGGAATGGTTTGAGGAGCACAACAACGAGTTTGAGGTGTTGACTTGGCCTCCAAATTCCCCAGATCTCAATCCAATTGAGCATCTGTAGGATGTGCTGAACAAACAAGTCCGATCTATGGAGGCCCCACCTCGCATCTTACTGGACTTAAAGGATCTGCTGCTAACATCTTGGTGCCAGATACCCCAGAACATCTTCAGGGGTCTAGCAGAGTCCATGCCTCGACGTGTCAGGGCGACCAACACATTAGGAAGGTGGTCATAATGTTATACCTGATCGGTGTATATATACACACATATAATTTCAAAAAATAGTCTATTTTAAGATTTTTTTAACTATAATATAATTGCACGAGCAACAAAAACATAAAAACATTTAGATATAAACACATTTAGATTAGACTTTTCAAACACTGCCTACAGTATACCACAAAGCTCATGACACGTTACATTATGAAGCACACTTTCTTATACCATGCAGAAATCAGAGTATGTGTCTTCACAGAGTTCACAAATAAAAAAGATTTCAGTTCTGTCCTTCAGATTTCCTCTCCATTTCCACTGCAGAGGAACAATCTCCACACACACTGTTTTCAAATGGAAGCATGAAATGGTAAGGCTCTTAAACCCCTACAATATAACATAGCACAGTCCTGAAAAGGGTCCAAATGAGATAATTCATGTCTGTTTGCTCTAAATGGGAAAGCATCGTTTTCTAATAGAATCATATTTCACCCAGACTAAAAGCTTCCTCAGGAACAATTAAAGATAACGAATGAGCAATGCCTTATTCAAACTGATCCCTCCACATATGCACCCATAATTCTAGACCAATTGAAAAATTGCCTCTTTGCGAATGTGCTGCTACGTTTAATATGATGTTACAGTCTCTTTCATTAATCAACTGCTAATGAGATTGAAGCCTTACTGTTGACCAGGGCTAATTCCTGCTTACTCAGGTTGTGATAGCCATTTTCACAAAGAAACGTTTTTCAATTACACAGGCTCTACAGTTGAGTAATGAGAATGAATACATAAATAATGATTCAAGAAGGCAACAAAACACTTCACCACACAATGTCAACAATTGCTTAATTTTTGTGATAATTCCAGTAAGCATCAAGAGACCCAACAAATCTACTACAATATACAGAATACAAGAGGAAAATATTGCATCAGAACTACTGCCTACAAGAACAACAGCCTTTCAAAGGCACAGCTTTGTGGAGAGACTTTTTACCTGTTAGGTTTCTTTTAACCAGGCTCTATTTTATTTAAACAATCAGGTAAAACAGTAAACTAAAATAATGCATAACAAGAAAAGGAAGTACTACATCTGAATAAGTGCAGTAAGAAACCTCTGTAAATCCTTCTGGTAGTTTTCATCGCCTAACTCTTTTTAGTAAACTTAATTAAATACAGGATAAAAGTAGTACAAGAAGATAATTCCCAGTAAGACAAGTGGTACAAATTAGCATTAAAAAGATAATGTTCCCTCATTGTTGTACTTTATCTTAAAGCAATATTAGAGAACACTCTCTCCTCTGGTGTAATATTCTTAAAACTTATTCATGCTTATACGGTACCAATTACACACCTCTATCCGATTAAAAGTGATGTAACAGTGCTGAAAATGCCATCTCTCCGCAGTACTTATGACTATCCTTTCAGAGTAGTGTCATTTAAATGAAAGACACCCAGTGCTGCAGGGCTGACCAGTCTCATTCTATTACTGAAACTAGGATGTAGTCTATTTTCTGACAGTGTGAAATTTGAGTGCAATAAAACTTTTACTTTTCCCAAGAGAAAAAAACACTTTGGCAAAAGTTTAGAAAAATATTCCTCTTCGAAGCCAAAAAGCATCTCTAGATTGCTTGAGGATGTGAAATGAGCACTTTAATGTCGCCTCTTCCCAGCCAGGGGTCAGGTAAATACTGTCCAGATCACGTAATGTGCCGTTAATATTTTGTAGAGATCATGTTTCTATTATTTAAATTACATTGTGCAAGGGAGGGAATCACACTGGCACATGGAAAGGTTGAGCAGTGGAGGGAAATGATTTAATGTAATGGGAGGAATAAAGCGTCATTAGCGCAAATTAACTATTGTCAGCCGAGGTGATCTTGTTGGGTGCTAATGCCATTGGCAGCCGCTGTAGGTGGCAATTTATGCACAGGGGGTGGGGTGAAGTGAAGTGCACATCGGCACGCATTTAGCGGCCAATGGCAGCCGCGGTCACAGTCGTTCCATTGGGTTTTGTCTCGTAGAGTTTAAGTAGTGCCAAGATGAGGAATGCCCATGTTTAATTCACGCCGCTTATGTTTAACTTCAGGCCAGGAATGGGCCGCAGTCCATTAATTAGTACCAAACGGCCGTTCAAAACAAGATCTGCCTTGTACAGGTCGCCCATTTTCCTAGGTTTGAGAGGCTGCGGTTTTACCTCCATCACCTGCCAAGCACTTTGACAGTAAAAATTTCCACAAAATTCTGCACAGCACTGATACTACTACTAAAACAAAAAATAAATAAGTAAATCGCTTTCAATGCCAGTTCTTGTGGGTTTCTTACTAAAGTTGCCAAATAACATTTAAAGATGCACTTAGTTTTTTGTTTTTGTTGTGTAAGTTGAACCTGCTGAATTTTCATGTTTCAAAAAGTATTATTCATATGTAAAACTATTTAATGAGGAGAAAAATTACTGAGTGCACCTTTAAATGTCTATTCTGAGGGAATGAATACAGACCTCAATAGAGTGCAACAGTAGACTTCTGGAAGTGAAAGCTAATTTTCACCATAGGGAAATTGATTTTTAACGGTAACTTATAAACTTATAGACCTACTGTGCTCTACAAGGTTGTTAATCAATAGTATTTGCTTCTGTTGAAGTCATCAGCCTGCATTATTTCAACTTATTTTTAAAATAATCATGTTTAACAGTGGAATTCATGGTGAAAAACTACATTACACATTATGCTGTACAGAAAATTCCACCAATCAGAGTCGAAGCAAGCAAATTGTTACAAAAGAGCTCTTTAGCTCCACCCACTCCCATGAAGCACCGCAAATGACATAATCGAGTCAATCTCCCTTACCAAAGATATGTATAAGTATAAGCTCCAGATACATCGCGCCCGCCATCTTGGAACAGTCAATGTGTCATCACTCACTGTAAGAATCAATAATGCCACAACACTGCGCAGCTTCTGGTTGTGAAATCACCAGGATTTAAATTCCTGAAGAAATTGGAAAACCTTTCTCAATATTACAGGTTTTAAACCATGGTAACTTTTTGGTCTTGTTAGCTAATACCTTCATCTTTTTGTATTGTGTTAGTTTAGCAAAATCATTTGCTGAAGTCTATTGCAGATATAGATAATCATACATGCGTCTAACTACAGTTGCAGATGCACAGTCAATTTGCTCACAAGTGTTCACGTACCGCTATGACCGTTCCAACATGGCGGATGGCTTACGTATCACGGCCCATAGAAACAGCTTCTAATGAGGCATCTATGTATATAACTATGCTCCCTACACTCTCAAAATACTCAAATGTGTATATATATACACATTGCAATAAATGTAAAAATATGTTTTAATTTTATTGCAAAATATGCATATATACAGGTCCTTCTCAAAAAATTAGCATATTGTGATAAAGTTCATTATTTTCCATAATGTAATGATAAAAATTAAACTTTCATATATTTTAGATTCATTGCACACCAACTGAAATATTTCAGGTCTTTTATTGTTTTAATACTGATG
>RJVU01044706.1:2326127-2366436 GCA_003731715.1 Anabarilius grahami
TTATATCTAATTTGAGGAATAAAGTTCTAAGTATAGTTTTATATATTTGTGTATATATTCATTTAACTATATGGACAACCTGACAGTGTCCAAATGATTTTGCCCTAATTTAGGACAAACTCTCTGTTGGTTTGTAATTTAATTCTCTACTTTTCTTTCAAATAAATGCCACTGGGTTTGAAATTTTGTTATCTAATGCACATGACATTCATATATTTTTAAATGTGGAATGTCCAAGTACTTTTTTTAGGGCCACTCTATATTTCTTTGCTCTTATCTGAGTATAATATAGGCCTACTTGAAAATCCAATAACACAGAACGAATAACAAAGGGACTTTTGCCATAGAGAACAAGAGAAGCTGAAGTGTCAGCTGTACGGCAGAATCAAAAGCCCGCTGCTTTGTTTCTGTGCCTCTGTAGAGCTTTTGTGAGCCCTTGCTTCTGGAGGGCTGTCACACAAGAGTACATCTCTCCCCTTCATTAGGCATACTTCCGTCTGCGGCGCCCTATATCAGTCAAATTAAACACACCCCACGCGTGCTCGGGGACCAGTGTCGTCGCACTTTTACACTTTCAATCTTTCAAACTATGCGCCGTGGAGGCACACACGTGCTCTCGAACCAAGTCCACCTCTAGTGTAGCATGGGTTTGTTTTGTAGATCTAATTCGACAGTGCTTTTAACAGGAGCCCGCTGCTTGTCAGATGCGATGGCTGTGAAGAGCCGGAGATGTTCTCTTGAAGGGGCTCTGTGAAGCGCAGTCACTTTGAACAATATCGCTCAACCCGCGCTCCGAGAGGTGCTGTTCGCACGCTGAGGGCCCCTCTCTCTTCCTTCACCCTTTCTTCTTCATTTCTCCTATTTCTCATATGTGGAAACTTGCAAGGGGGGTTGGAGAGGTCGGTTGCAAGCTTAGTCCGACTGGAAGCCCTTCTCTTTTCTCTGAGTGTCCAATTCCTCAAGTTACACACCAGGGAAGCTTTTCATGTTTGTCAAAGTGGAGACGACTTTGGGCATGTCTCTCTTGCGCTTTCATCCCGAGTGGGAGGGGGGCCGACGCTCAATGTTCCTTTCAGTGGGACGCTTTGCTCATTAGTGGAAGGGACTTGAAGCTCTAACACAACATGTCTCCTCTGAAACAGGTGTGGAGGAAAAGGCCAGCGGGCCGGAATGGCCCCTGCAGGCTTACTGTAAGCGCCACGGGTCGCTGTGCCAAAAAAGCGGGGGAGTGAAGGAGACGGAAGGACAAACATGGGCTGATGTGATGTGTCTGTTTCCTGACACCAGACATCCAAAGCTGCAAAACAAAAGATGACACAAATACAGCGGATGGAAGAGGAAGAAGCAGACGGAGACATCAGCTTATGGTTAACCTCTAAACCTTAGACACCGCATAAAATACAACAGTGTTGACACAACCAGCTTCAGGAAAGACGGGTCATAACCCAGGCATGGGCAACAAGGCTTTGGAATTGACTGGACTGGAAGTATCTTCAGTTCAAAAACATCTCAGCAGAGGTTTCATGAGACGGATGGTTTGTTAAAAGGATAGTTCAACTAAAAATGTCAATTCTGTCATCATTTACTCACCCTCACATCAAAGAATATATGTTGTTTAAAAAGTCATTGACTTTCATTGTATGTTCCATTGGGAAAAAAAGTAAATGATGACCAAATTTACATTTTTGGAGGGAGTAGTCCCTTTAAGAATTAATTTAAAATTCACATTTAGGTATCTTGAGTTTTTGAATCATCCAATACATTTTATTTATATCATCAATTTTCTGATTCAGAAGGTATGTAGTTTGATCATTTAAAATCCTATGAAATATCGAAACTTCTTCCTGGGCTATCTAATAACTTGCAGTCATGACAGATTTGCCCATTTCCCCTTGGATAAGGGCAACAATATCATATCAGATATTGCTCTTCAGAAATGGAGCAATGAGTGCATAGCGATTGTATATGGCAGTATATCTTCACAAGCAGTCTATCTCAGTTATCCAAAGGGCAATGCATGTAAAAACAGATGTACGATTTGACATTAAACTCAAAGTAAAAGAGGGTGACAGTCACAAAATCCCAAAACAGATTTAGAAAATTCACAGACATCCCCCTCTGCGTTTGATGGCCATTGACTGTAAATGTCAATGCTGCGGGTTATCTTTTAATTTCAGGTTATGCTTCAAAAAATAAATAAAATATCTCCTGTTTTATATTGTCAAGAACATTACGAGCTGTCCATCAGCACCAGCAAAAAGAAAGTGCTGCTATCATTAAAAATCATTCTCAAATCACTGTGCATATGATAACTTAATGTGAATGGGCTCGTTTAATCATTCCTGCATTCGGAACTTTATCTTTCTTTTTTGCGAACAGTCTTTTATAAATGCATTGAATAAGTGTAAGAGAAGTAAAAGTCGAGCCACGGGACTTTTATGTATTAAGGAAAGTGCATTCTAAGGGGTTTGTTAGACAAAATTAGACATTTCTCTGTGATTTAGCCTATTGTTTTGCTAATTTTTCGACTCTATCGCTACTGCTGCTTTGGCTGATACTGCCATCTGTTGTTAAAGATTGGACATTACACCCAGACCTACAGCACTGAAACGAGCAGGTAAGCCTGAAGGATGTGTTCGTAATAGAAACTTGAAACTCTTACAATTGTTGCATAGTATATTCAATGTATACTGTTTGTAGGCCTATATTTTCTGTATTAAATACAAGCTTATTGCATGGGGTAGCCTACTACATCCCACAAGGATTAGTTCACTTTCAAATAAAAATTACCTCAAGCTTTACTCACCCTCAAGTTGAATATGGAAGGCGTAGGACGTATCGTAAGCTTTTTGAACTGCGAGAGTTTTACACTTTCTTCGTAAGTAGAAAACGGAAGGCGGTCTGGCGCTATTTTACTTCATAACTTGTTAAATATTGATATATTTTTTACACAAATGCATCGCTTCGCGTCAGAAGTCCTTTATTAACCCCCCGGAGCCGTGTGGAGTATGTTTATGATGGATAGCTTATACTCGTTTGGTAACGCTTACTGCCATTATAAAGCTTGGATGCGTCAGGATATTTATTAATATTTCTCCGATTGTGTTCATCAGAAAAAAAGAAAGTCATACACACCTAGGATGGCTTGAGGGTGAGTAAAGCTTGGGGTAATTTTCATTTGAAAGTGAATTAATCCTTTAACTTGACAATTTTTTTTGTAGTGTGCAGTGTACATTGAGCAGTATTCGGTTGTAAGCTGGTTTTCCATTAGACAGTGTTGTTATATAGATACATGACTGAAGAAAATATTTAATGTTAATTCTAAAAATATATATATATATATATCCATTTAATTATACAACCATTTTTAATAGCCTACTTTTCTTTCTCACTGTTTCCCTACATTAAAAACTAGGCTTGTCTGCCAAACGCTGCTATTTTAAATCATTAATCTCTGGGCATGTGTGCTGTGTGGGCATTCGGATTCCCATAATGTTCAGCGGCTGACAGCAGCCATTTTCCATGGACGAGAGGGCTGAAGAGGCCTGTTGACCCCTATCCACCACAATCTTCCCTCATCACACTGTGCGACTTCATTAACTCTTAGGGCAATTTCAGGACTTTTTCCAGGCGTTGCCATTATACAGTGTGCTGTCAATTACACATGCCTGCTGCTTAAAAGTAATCCAATGATAAAAGTTATCTGAAAGCCAAAAGGTCATCTTCTCCTCTTAACCTCAGATTGAATGTTTCTTAATCCTGGTCTGAGTAGATGTGAACAATAATATTAGCTCAGTTTACATCTTGTGCTTAATTATTTGGCATAAACATGCTTCACATAATAGAAAGTGTCCTATGGAAAACAATGGTGTTATAGCTAGGTCAGTGAAAAAGGACAGTTGGTGTCAAACTCTCAAAGGCAAAGCAACGGATAAGTGGCTTTGTTAAAAGCACAGCAGGTGAATCATGGAGAAATGCTGCCCTCTACTGAAACTAATGTGCTACAGCTGAATACAGACAGAAGAGATACCAATGAACTTCAGAAGTGGCTCACAGCAAAACAAAGGCATGAAGAAAAGAGAAAAGCATGTTCTTCCACAATTATACCCACTGTGTTGATGAAGATAATCAGAATGAAAATCATTTAAAATAGAAATTCACTAGTTAGGATAAGACTACATCTGTTAACTACATTAATTGATTAAAATCATTTGAAATTTGTTATACTAAAAGTCATCACATAACCATTCAATCGTAACCATTTAAGTTGAAGTCAGTCATGAAACACCTTTTTCAAGAAAACACACAAGCAACGCCAAGCAGCTTGACCAACCAGACAGAAACAACGCAGTTCATTCATGATGCACTCCAATAAGCGATGTTCATCTGTCTAAACAGATAAATAAACTCCTCTTTTTCTCTCTTCCCTATCAGTGGCTTAAAATGATATATGAAGTGTCACAGACGGCTTTCCAGAGAGACAAATGCCAGTGACTCGCTCTGAAATGTCAGACGTGACAGTCGGAGACATGCCATGAGAACCTCTGCCTGACCAATTTGAAGCCCTCCTGATCACAAACTGGCTGACTGTCAAGACTGACAAAGGCCAATTTTACCTGCCTGGAGTGAAATATCTCTCTATGACTAATATAAGGGTAGTGAAGGTACTGCTCTTGAAAATCTTCTATAAGGTTGGTATAGGATAGGATGTTGGATGAACTCTGTAGGTTAAATGATGACACAATGCCAGCTAGCTGAACCAAAGAATCTGGTTTAGGGTTGTAAATACTGGGCAAAGTCACAATATGAATACAAAGAAGCATTGTTACTCAATGGAAGTGTTTGTACCGAGTGACCAGTCTGTCAGAGCAGTTCCAGTTTCAGGGTTGAACAATGAATTTCCATGACCCATCCTGTCGTTTGTGATTACTGGATGATGATTTTTATGAAAACCATCTTGAGTCAAAACCAATTTCCTCCTTGAATGAATCAGTTCAATCTGCTTCATTAAAGAGAACAGACTCAAAAGAACAGTTCGCTCACAAATCGTAGGCTACATCTTGTGAGCAGAGCATAAATAGAAATACGTACTATATAATAGTAATGAGCGAAGCTTCAAAGTCTTTGTTTCAAATAGAGTTTTTGCTGCATTATCATTGTAATTACACTACATTAACCAGCAGATGTTCTTAGTGTGCAGTTTCAAGTGCTTCAAAATTGATTCAATTGATTTGCAGTTTTGAAGTCTCATTTTCCCACCACAAATGTATAAATGTATATTTGGGGCCAGATTCAGTTTAAGACACAATCTTAAGAACTAGCCTGACCAGCAGGGGCCAGTTGTATAAACTTAGTCTATGTTGACTGTCTAACTAGTGTAACTGACTTAAAAAAAAAGTTATGACCAGTCTTAGAGAAAAGCATTAGATGACTAACTTGTAATACTAGTTTAAGCTGTTTACGCAATGGCCAAAACAAGCAATTAGTCAACAGCTCAGATAGCAACTTTGTGCCGGCCCAGATCCGGCCTACATCTGCCACGTGTGGTATGATGATCTGGTCCACATGTGGTGTGGAATGATGGCACTTGGGCGGAGCGCTCCTGTTTGCCAGATCTTGTCAGAACATGTCAGCCAAGAACAAAGACATAAACCAGAACTGGACCTTATCTGAGCCACAAGATCTTTATATATTATTTATAGAATCATCTTAGCATTAACAAGCCTGTTAACAAGCAGAATCACTGAAGGAAAGAAAAGAACAGAAAAAAACAGACAAACAGTAACACAAGAGCTACAAGTGAATTCAGCCACAGCCTTAGATGAAATCAACTGAAGACAAAAGAAGACATTAAATCTCTCCAGATCTCAGCAGAGGAGGATTAAACAACTCCACAAACATTACAGCTTCACATAATACTATCCAGATTGACTTTAATTCTGTCATTCATCTCTTTAGTTCTTATTGAGAATTAACAGAAGTTTAATGTTCATGTTTGGTTCATTTGAAGTCACCATAATGGTGATTGGTGTTTCCATTAGTTGGGCTCTAAACTCTTATTATATGTTTGTGTTCTCTGGCTGTTGTGACAGTAAGTTTGTCAAACACATTTGCCTGAATCACTGATTTCATCTGAATCTAATAATAGTGTTGTGCCATTAATACATTATATAATATTAAATAAAGCCTGTTTCACTGTAATATGAAATCACACAGTATTGCAGAAACCGGTTAGATGTTTGAAAGGGGAAAAAACAAAACATTAAAGTACAATGACAAACACAGATATGAGCAATCAGCATATGAATCTCAACAATGGTGACAACTAAATATTCAGACAATCAGATCAAATCTGGACATCACAAAAAGATGCTAAATGACAAAACAAAAACAACAGCAAAAAATAAAAGCAAACAGAATTAAAGAAATCAATAGGACAATTCAGCTGCATAATTTATTCATGCTGTGATGCATGCTGGGAGTTTTGTACTATTGTTCCCAGCATGCATTGCAGCATGACACTTTTGATTGTAACCATTGTTGAGGTTCATGTGCTGATTCTTGATGTCTTTGTGTCATCTTTAAATAGTTTGTGTGAGTGTTTTTTAATCTTCTGATCGATTTTGTTTCATTATAAGATTTCAGTGATGGCTTTTGTTTTTTGATTGCAAGATTTCAATGATGGTCAGTTTTGTTTCTTTAGAAGATCTCAATAGCAATCAGTTTCGTTCCTTTACGAGATTTTAGTGACGGTCGGATTTGTTTGCTTACGAGATTTTATTGACGGTCAGATTTGTCGGGTATAAGATTTTAGCGACGGTTGGATTTGTTCAGTTACAAGATTTTAGTGACGGTCGGATTTGTCGAGTTACAAGATTTTAATGACAGTCGGATTTGTCCGGTTACGATATTTTAGTGATGGTCGGATTTCTTCGGATGCAAGATTTTAGTGACGGTCGGATTTGTTTGGTTGTGAGATTTTAGTGATGGTCGGATTTGTTTGGTTGCGAGATTTTAGTGAGTCGGATTTGTTCAGTTACGAGTTTTCAATGACGGGCAGTTTTGTTCCTTTACAAGATCTCAATGACGGTTGGTTTTGTTCCTTTACAAGATTTTAGTGATGATCGGATTTGTTCGGTTAAGAGATTTCAATGACGATCAGTTTTGTTCCATTACAAGATTTCAATGACAGTCGGTTTTGTTCCTTTACAAGATTTTAGTGACGGTCAGGTTTGTTCGGTTACAAGATTTCAATGAAGGTCGGTTTTCCTCTGTTACGAAATTTCAAAGACACTTTTGTTTCCTTATGAGATTTCAAAGACAGTCGGTTTTGTTCCAAGATCTCATCAAGATCAAGATCTCATCAAGATCTCAATGATGGTCAGTTTTCAGTATCAGTCGTTTTGTTCTGTTATGAGATTTCAATGATGTTCAATGATGGTCGCTTTTATTTCCTTTAGAGATTTCAATGATACCAACTTTGTTTCATTGTAAGATTTCAATGACGGTTAATTTTGTTCCTTTGTGAGATTTCAAAGACGGTCGGTTTTGTTCTGTTGAGAGGCAATCAGTCTTACTTTTCGGGTTCAAATTTAACAAATCTGTTAATGTAACTGGCTTAAAATTGTATTACGTTTCTTAAAGAAATAAATATTTGACAAATTTGTAAGACTAGTCTAAGCAGGTTTTTCACAACTATGGAAACTTGCAGCTTACTGGTACCACAAACTTGTCTTTGGAAAGGTTGACTTCAATCAAGTTTAGTTAACATAAGCTTTTATTTAAGAAAGGCACATTAGTCAAATACATTAATTTATTCATTCACAATGTCTAAATACACAAATGTACTCATTCACAATGTCTAAAAATCTCAATAATGTGACAAATCCATAACCCCCTAAATTACAATTTAATTCACAGCATAAGACAAATACATCAGAGATTAGGGTACAAATTTAACCCTGTTAAAACGTTGAGTTGGGCTTAAGATCAGATTGTTTAATTTATTAAACAGCAGTGCGTATATTTCACAAATAGCATGTGCACATATAAATTTACAGTGTGTATATTATATAGCTGGTCAAGAACTGTATAATCAGTGATGCACTTGGAGGCGCTTTTTCGTCAGGGTCTCCTCTGAAGTAGTCATGCAGCGGGTCAGAAACGTCCTGCACCTGTTGGAATAGTCCTCTGGACAGTCTCTGTACAGGCTCACATGGGCAGGGGTGATGAAATCAAAACTTTCAACCGTCAACCCTTTCTCCCGCAACACTTTAACCATCTTCTCCACATCCCTGTACCTGATCACCCGGTCTGCTCTGGAATAGAGGTACATCTGAGGCCAAGGCGCCGGGTGCTCCGTCATGGCATCATAGTGGTTCTTGTGAAAGTACTTGGTCACAGGATACAGAACAATCCTGAGAAGGAAAACCGCCACAGCAAACAGTGCCAGGAGGAAGTACTGCAGTAGCACATTGACTTTAGGCCCTAAAGTGGTTTTGAGTGCTCTGAGCGCCCCTATAATGTTTTGGCTGCCCGGGGCACTGTCCACAACGGTTCCCACCACATACAGAGTGCTGAACTGCTTGTGACTGTGCAATAACTCAACCATGTAGCGGTAAAGCATGAAGCCCCCATTGCTGAACACATGGAAGAAAATTGGGCTGTTCTCCACCTCGTAGTCATACAGAAGTTCAAGTAATTTGTGCGCGGTGCTTCTTAGTTCCTTGTAGCCCAACGGTTCTGAAATAAAAACAGTCTTCAAAGGAGCGGTGTAGCGTAAAGTCACACATCCCTGCGGAGAAATGAGAAGCGGTTATAAGTGGATCATTGACGAATAAGGTTTTTAAAAGTGTAAAAAAATATATAATGGATATATAATTAATTTTGAAGTTTTATTAAGTGTTAACAATGACATTATGTGTTTTTTTTATAATCAATTAACACTGCTTTTGTCATTTTTTACAAGATGGACAAAATTTGTCACCAAAAACATCATTCGGTTTAACCAAAATTTCGGTTTTACCAAATGACACTTTTGGTTGTACCGAATGACGATATTTTCGAACACTGCTAACAAGCTGATATCTAGCTAGCTAACAAAAGAACAATCAAAAATGTTATGTTTAGTATAAGTTTTTTAAATATTACAACATTTTCCATGTTTTATAGCGGTTGTACCGAATGACCTGATGTTTCAGGACATGCATATGAGTAAATGAAAACAGGAATTTTTCAAATAGTTAAGAGAGAGTTTGTTACTTTGCTTCATGACCATGTGGTCCTTTGCAGGTGTCTGAATGATGTCACATCCTGTCACATGATATTGACCGCATGACTTGATCCAAAATGGTCCCTTTATATTGGTTACTCCGAATGACATCAATGAAATAAATTTTTCCGGACATTCTTTCTCATAACAAAGCAACGACTTCTACACATAATTTTAATACCATTTTGTATTATGTTGATATATGATGTCCTAAAATCAAGCCAGAATAAATTTTTTTTACATTTATTACATTTTAAGATATTTTAATCATAAATGAAATGGCTGTATTGGCCTTTGGACGGTTAAACCGAATGACCTTTTGACACTTTGAAATCTTTGACATACCTTTATATGTAGCAAAATATAATTAAAAGCTTTTGGATTTAATAAAAGAGATCAAGTTGTACTACCTTACATACTTTGGATGTCATATCTTTGTTTTCTATGTCATATCTTTGTTTTCTATTATTATTAAGGCCTTTGGACAAAAAAATTACCCATCACATCATTGACCCAAGTACATTGTACATGGGTGCAACTTTTATGTCCAAGGGACCAAATTGTATTAAAACAAACAGATTTAAACGTTTTCCAATTATTTTTTTTATTATTTTTCTCTTTTATGTTTTATTAAGGTCACATTAAAACCTAGAAACCTTTTATTTACAAATTTTAATGTTTCATCTTCAATCTGAAAATATAAAAGACATTAAAAACATACTAAAATTAAAAACGTTACTAAAAATAATATTAGACCTATGATAATCAAAGAAAATGAAACATTCAATATTATTGTGTAAAAATTACATTTTTCACCACAAAAAAAAAAAAAAACCTTTAATAAAAAATTCTGAAAGGTTATGCAAGTTAAAGTTTGATATTAAATATTAGACGTGTGAATACAATAAAACAAAAATAACTAAAAAAAAAAATGTTTTTTTATTGTTTATCATTTCCCGTTTATAATTGTAAAAATTAAATTTATATTGGATTTGTATGATGGAATGAGGGTATTCATAATACACAAAATATTATGCCTGCGTGAATTATATTAAACACTATACATAATATCAGATGTTGTGAAAATAGCATTGTAATGGAAATGTTCATGACTGGAAAAATTTCTGGTAAAAAAAAAAAAATGCATATGCTAATAGAATAATTAAAGAACCTAGAGAGTGTGTTTTTTCTTTTCTTTTTTCTTTATAAAAGAGCCAACAGTGCCCATAATTGAAGAAACACCAACATATTTGTGTTTTCAAAGAATTTAGGACAATGTCTCACCTGTTCATTATAAATGGAGCTGTATTTGGCGAGATGTTTGTCTCTGCTGCCCGCCCAGCCTAGGAGAATTACCACTGGCTCCTTTGATCCGCGCCAGTGTTTCTCTGTCAAGACAAGAATAATGTATCCAAATAACACGAATCCAATGATACACACACCTAGTTCCCATTAAAGCTCTCTAATTTAACACCTCTAATAAACACAGCTTGCAGGCTTCCATGCATTTGCTCTGAATATACTGAACATAGAAGCACAGAATTAGTCAAGCAAGCAACCCAGTGCTGCTGTCCGCCTCAGAGCATCACTTACCTGAGATCAGTGCCTCTGGAAAAACTATGTTGTAGTCTATATCATCATCCCCCATATTGACAGTTATTTCCTCAGTCGTCTGTCTGCCATTAATAATTCGCTTTTCAGTGCTCTTGTGCTGCTGAGCGGACAGTCACATACAGGGACGATACACGATAATACAACTCGAGTGAAGTAGGCAACATCAGTGTGTCATTGTTTCATTCAACAACCGGGTCACAATTCTCAAGTGGCAGACAAATTCAAAATAAAAGCCCTTTAAAGGCACTTTTCAAATACATTATAGTACATTAAAGTATATGCTGTTTAAAATTATTATGACTCCTTCTAACTGTCAAATGTAACATGAAATTAGTTCTGAGAAAAGATGCATTGTTTTATATTCTGTTTCTAATTAAATATAATTCATACACTTAAGTGTGCTTTAAAGGGTTAGTTCACCCAAAAATTAAATTTCTGTCAGTAATTACTCACCCTCATGTCGTTCCACACCCTTAAGACCTTCGTTCATCTTTGGGGCACAAATTAAGATATTTTTGATGAAATCCGATGGCTCAGTGAGGCCTGCATTGCCAGCAAGACAATTAACACTAACTTACATTGCCCAGAAAGCTACTAAAGATGTATTTAAAACTGTAGTTCATGTGACTACAGTGGTTCAACCACGTTATGAAGTGATGAGAATACTTTTTGTGCGCCAAAAAAATTAAATAACGACCTTATTCAACAAAATCTTGTGATGGGCAATCTCAAAACACTGCTTCATGAAGCTTCGAAGCTTTACGAATCTTTTGTTTCCGAATCAGTGGTTCGGAGCGTGAAAGTCAGTAAACGAGAAAATTTCAGTAAACGAGACTTCGTTACGTCATAAGTGTTTCGAAATTTCACACGTGACTTCGGCAGTTTGATCTCTCCGAACCACTGATTCGAAACAAAAGAATCGTAAAGCTTCATGAAGCAGTGTGTTTTGAAGTCGCCCATCACTAGATATTGTTGAATAAAGTCGTTATTTTGTTTTGTTTTTTGGCGCACAAAAATTATTCTCGTCGCTTTACAATATTAAGGTTGAGCCACTGTAGTCACATTTTAAATACATCTTTAGTAGCTTTCTGGGCAATGTAAGTGTTAATTGTCTTGCTGGCGATGCAGGCCTCACTGAGCCATGGGATTTTATGAAAAATATCTTAATTTATGTTCAGAANCCAAAAAAACAAAATAACGACTTTATTCAACAAAATCTAGTGATGGGCAATCTCAAAACACTTTCTTCATGAAGCTTCATGAAGCAGTGTGTTTTGAAGTCGCCCATCACTAGATATTGTTGAATAAAGTCGTTATTTTGTTTTGTTTTTTGGCGCACAAAAATTATTCTCGTCGCTTTACAATATTAAGGTTGAGCCACTGTAGTCACATTTTAAATACATCTTTAGTAGCTTTCTGGGCAATGTAAGTGTTAATTGTCTTGCTGGCGATGCAGGCCTCACTGAGCCATGGGATTTTATGAAAAATATCTTAATTTATGTTCAGAAGATGAATGAAGGTCTTACAGGTTTGGAACGACACGAGGGTGAGTAATTAATGACAGAATTTAAATTTTTGGGTGAACTAACCCTTTAAGTGCCTACATTTTTAGAGCAGGTGTAGGAATATGTACACTGAACAAAATGTGACCTCGTGTTCTGTTTGGGAGATCCTAAGACTCTTTTCATAGGAATTTTTCAAGTGAGCTTAATATTTTTAATTAAAAAATAATAATAATAATTTAAAAAGTTATAGTATTGACCCATAGGTATAAAACAGGGCAACACATTTTTCTGAATTTGTTGAACTGTGGCTTCTTTGCAATTTGAAATACAATTACAATTAAATAAAAATAGAATATAAATACACAATGTCAGAATAAGCAGGACTACTGATGATATTTGTATATGCTGTTTTATTTAAATAAAAATGATGCCAAACATAATTCACATACATTTACTCACACTACATGCCACAATATCTTCAGATTAAACCAGAAAAAAATAGATGGTTATTTATAATTCAAATTAATAAATACATTCTCTAAATTCACATATAACTTGAAAATCGTTTCATTTCAGTTCACAAAACTAACAACACGTTGTTCGCGACATGCAAAGAGTAAAGAAGGACATATGATTATATATTCTTAATAAAAAATAATAGGTCAAAGCAATTACTACTAAAGTTACTAATACCCTGAACAGTGTTATGCAGTAACTAGTAGTTACTAGTAACTAGTTACAGTAATAATATTACTTTTTGCAGTAACTAGTAGTGTAACTAATTACCAATAAGATTTCAGTGATAATATTACAGTTACCATCCATTGTTACATAGTTACTTTTGCTGCCTCTACCCCTACTGATTTGAAATCCAACAATCTAATAATTCCTAGATTTATTTTCATAATTTTCATGACTCGCACAGGCACATGAAGTCACCAGTGCAGCAGGCAAGCTTAGAATATGGAAACGCTTAAATATTGCCATTACATTGATTTTGTCAGGAGAAAAGATGATCTGAACACTGTTGTGTAAGTTGTGGCAATACTTTATTCTGGCATTGCATGGCTTGCCCACCCACATCCCTCTGATTCCGATATAAATTATACTACTATAATTAAAAATCTTTTTGGAAAAAGAAACATTTTCTTACAAACTTATGTGATTTATTTTGATAAAATACATCAAGAAATATAATTGCATATTGGTAACAGAGAAATTAAAGCTAGAATTAGCTTCAAGCTACACATTTATAATACAATTAATGAAATTAATACACCACTTTTACTTAAAGGGGGGGTCTAGTGCTATTTCATGCATTCTGACCTATTTACACTGTTAAAGAGTTGGATTATCTTGCTAAACATGGCCAAAGTTTCAAAAAACGAGTTGGATGTACTCATTAACCAGAACGAGAGTCTGAAAGTTGCAATCACTTTTTTATTAGTTAAAATGAATGGAGAATATTTCGTGTTTTCCGTGGCTGCTTGAGCCCTCAGGATCGGGGCTTATGGTTTTATAAACAAGGCCCAATTCAACGCTGGATTTACAGATCGTTTGAAACTGAAAGATGGAGCGGTCACAGCGATAATGATCCCGGTCATGAGTCAGAACCACAGGTGGTGAGTAAAACTGCATCAAATGTCTGTTTTGTTGGCAGTCAGCGCGTAAGTGCAAATAATGTAAACAACACGCACGTATAATGAATCAAAAGTTATCCAGGGATAATGCGATGCTCGCCCAAGGCACGCCTCCGGGAGCTCGGCTGTTTTCGGAAAGACTCGGTACAGCATATCTTTCTTTTATAAATCTGATAAAACTAAAGACTTTTCTGAGATATGAAGGATGCTATACTACTCTATAGGTACTCAAGATTAACAAGAGATTGGCCGAAACTGTGTGTTATGTACCCTTTAAAAGTCACTATCAATCACCATTGAGTGTTTGTAATAACTTCTGACTGCTAGCCAATGTAGATTTTGGTGAAATGATGAGGCAGAAATATGTTGTTAGTAACATTTTATGGGGATACACAATTACAACTTCTGTGGGGCGAGAAGGAAAAGTATATAACTAGTACTGTAACTAATTACTGTTGCCATATAGTAAAAAGTAAAGTAACAATATTACTTTTGAAAGGAGTAACTAGTAACTAGTAATAATTACTAATTAATTATACATTTTAGTAACAAGCCCAACACTGACCCTGAAGCGCAGCATCATTCCCTTAGTTCCCCCCGGGAAGCAAAGCCTTTCCATCAGACAGAGACTCCCCATCTGCAGCATCTGATTCAAAAGTAATTGACGGCACTGGTACGCTTACAACTTTGTGTGCTTTCTCTGATTTCTGCCCACTGGTGGTGCTAGTGCTTGACCCTGGTGAAAGAATGATAGTATCTGTAGAGATCTCGGTGGACACACGACGACCAAAGGTCAGGGAACTGACGCTGGAACCATCAGCCTCACTCTCAGTCCAGCAAGAATCACTATCTGAAGCGGAAGACAAGCGTGTCTTTCCCCAGCGGCCGTTAGCTCGCGCTGCATTGCCGATGCTAACTCCCAGGGAGCACTGGCTGCTGAGGGTCGGACGACGGGAACTAACGCTGCCGGAACTAAAAGAGGAACGGAGATCCTTCTCTTTCACACGTAAGATGAAGCGGAGTATTGGAATGTAGCGGGCAATAGCCGCCCGATACTTTGGATGCGTAATTGCGTAGATGATGGGATTATGGATGGCTGAGGCCTTGGCAATCACAGCGGGTACTGAATTCATGTAGGGGGTCAGGAGATGGGAGTAGCCAGCCGTGGCGGTGAGGGCCACCACAGAGTAGGGCGACCAGGATATTACAAAAAGCAAAATGACCAGGAGGGCGACTTTCGCCATCTTCCATTCATTCTGTATGCGTTCATACACCTTGTGTGTTTCCCCGCAATCCAGCTCTCTAATTTCCTTCCCCGTTGCTCGGATAGCTTGAAAAATTCCAAAGTAGCAGCTTCCAATAATGCCAAGTGGGATGAAGAACACAAAAATGAAGAGGAGGATGGTGTAAGCACGAACTGATGGAGTGAAGGTCATATAGTCCCAAGAACAGGAAGTCTGAAGCCCCTCTGGAACATAAGCGCTCCAGCCAAAGAAAGGTGGAAGGCTCCAGCCCAGAGAGTAGAGCCACACAACGGCCAACACCGCGCCTGCTTTGCGTCTGCTAACATTGCCCACCAAGGCGAGAGGCTGAGTTATGGCTAGGCAGCGATCAGCAGCGATTGCAGTCAAAGTCATCATGGAACAGATCCCAAAGAGGGCACCACAAAAGGCGTAGAGCTCACAAATACGCTCGCCGAAGACCCAGCGCCTGTGCAGGCTGGCCGCGAAGAACATGGGCGACTGAGTGAGGGACATGAAGAAATCAGTTACAGCCAGGTTCACCACAAACATATTCCCTGCAGTGCGAAGAGTACGGCTCCGGCAGAACACGTAGATCACCAGTGCGTTTCCAATCACTCCAGTGATGCCAACCATTAAGATGACAGAGCCAATGATGTAGTGGGCATGATCAGGAACATCCACTGTGGGAAACGGTCGTGGAGGCTCATGGTGGTGGCTGTGGGTCGGCCCATGGAAAGGCACATGGAGTAACTTGTAGTTCCTGCTGGCCAAAGACTCCTTAAAGCCTGCTGTGCAGTTGATGTCTCCAGGGGCACAATGATGCCCTCTCCATGAAGAGTGATGGCTCATGTTTTGTGGCTTGATGTTTCAGAGTCCTAAATTTCTTGTAAACAAAACTGAAGGTAATTCTGTTCAATTAAGTGAAAAAAGTGGTTAAATTCTTGTTTAAAATAAACAGTGCTGTTCTCCTCTCTGTGTCAGTCTGTGAATGGTGGCTCCCTACATTAGCTTTTTATATACTAATCAATGCACCAACAAGTTATTATTGATCAGTAAGTAGTTCACAACTTAGCTTGTTGTAATGGTCAAAAATTGTCACTTGGCCAATGGTAATCAAAACACTTAAAATGATGACCTTGTTATAATTATATTGAACCTGATGCTATTTCTGGATTATTTTAAGCATTATTATAAAATTGACCCATGATAAGCTAATATTGCCTTGTACTAGGTATGTCTGAAATTAAAGTAAAATATTTTAGAGTATTAACATAATTTATGAATCATATTAAATTATCAAACATATTGAAATAACATAATTTTTATTTGTATAGCACCTTTTATATAAGAAATGCAGCTCAAAGTGCATTACAACGAATGATTGATTACAAAAAGCACCAAAAACATTTTGTATAAACACATAAGATTGAAGATGAGACCCACTTTACAATAATAATAAAAAAGATCAAGATGGAAGACAATGTTTTTTTTTTTTTTGTACTTTTAGTTAAGAGATTTGAGAGAGAACATTGGATATAGACTTTGTTTTATTTATCGTGTTTGATAATAACTGGCACTGACACAGAGAAACATGTCCTCTTCCACACGAATGACCCTATTTTCATAATATCATTTGAAGTTTGAATGTGTAATATGAAATGTTGGCAAGCACCCGAACAGTGAGTTGGACAACCCTGTGAGCGTTAAAGAGGTCACCAGGAGGAAATGCAGACAGCGAAAAGCTGTTTCGATTTTCGGAACTCATTAGCTACAAAAAATGCTTCCTTTGTTTGTTGTTTAGAGTAGTAAATTAGGCCAGATGTTGATGGAAAAAAACTCTTTTTGACTCAAAATAAGGGTGTATGGATTGTCTGAGTGGACGCAGAGAGCCAGATCAATCTATGCAATGCGAAAGTGGAGCACAATGACTGTTCCAGTAAGGACTGATTAACATCCTTCATCATGTGAAACTGCTCACTGACCTGAATGTGGACTGAAATGATTCTCCCTGTTCCAGTTAAATAATGATCAGCAGCTTATAGCCTTCATTCTGTTTCACAACAGAAACTTTACCTATTTTAGAAAAAACTGATTTAATATTCTCACCAGTCATTATATAAAACTGAATTTAGTTTTATTTTGACCTTGAGCTTGAGTGAGACAAAAATTATTGTACCATGTCAGCACCGCAGCTTCTAATTAATGGGCAAACTATTTGGCTAGGCCCTTTAGTTTCAGGGAACAAAAATCTAAAATACTCAGACATACAATGGCATTCTTTATAATGCGTTTCCAAAATTGTGACAAGAGAGATTTTTTTTTCTGTCTTACAACATGACAATGCCCCCTTTGTGCACACAGTGAGGCCCATAAATTAATGAACACTTTAAGTGTTAATTTGGCTCTGTGTTTTTTTACTGTGTACTGAAGAAGAACTTGACAGGCCAACACAAAAGCTCAGACTTGAACCCCACTGAACACCTGTGGAATAAACTGGACTGCAATTATCATTCAGACTGGCTTCACCGACACGTGTCAGATTGGGAGATTCTTTACAAGAAGAATGAAAACCATTAATGCCAAAGGATATTATATTAAATGTTCATTCATTAAATATTATTTGGTGTGGTGTCTTGATATCAGCATACAGTTGGCTATATAGTGTAAAACATCCTAAGGATATATTCTAGAGATGCATCGATATAACGGCCAATAATTGGTATCGGCCAATAAAAATTTTCACACTATCGATCAGCTGATAGTCAGGGTGCTTTGTGTAAAGAAAATGCTAAGAAACCAGTTTGATGTTTAATATTAATAGTAATTATATGAATTAATAACATTCAGAAAGTTAAGAAATATTAATTTAATCTTCAGAATTTAGTTCATGTGTGTTAATATTAATTTGAGTAATGTGTTTGTTTATAACCGATTCCAGTTACTCTGAAACCAGTTGATGAAATGGAGAGAATAACGTTTTTATTTGCATTTTTTTTCCAAAATATAATAATTAAAAATAGAATTATCATTCATTTAAAAGAAGGTATAAAAGGCAGAACCCCCAAACTATAGGTATCGTTATCGATATCTGCAGATATCACTCTGAATAATGGGTTATCGGTGGAAAAATTTAGTATCTGTGCATCTCTAATATAATAGTGTAAGATAACCTTCATTCACAATAATTGATCTATTCAAGCTAACTAAACATTTTATATGATTTGTAAATGCCAGAAAATGAACAAAGGTCTTAGAGGGGGACAAAAAACAACATTAATCAGAGCTGGTTAAATATTTTTATTAATATTACAGTTCATCTTATCATAAAAATATGAATCTATCCATTTTTATAAATCTTATAGTTATTTTATAAATCTTTATAAATCATTTAGAAATGTATTATTTAAAAAATATATTCTTAAAGACAAAACTTTAAAAATGACCATTTCTGTACACTTTCACACTAGAAAGATGTCAAGTGCATTAAGTCATTCAAGGATATCTGTCTCACAGGCTTGTAGGTGGAGGTAGGTCAAGTTGCTATTGGTAATCTGTGATTTTTTAGGTTGATAGTCTGTATCTTTACTTTCAGTGGTACCAAGAGTCATGAAGCCCTTGTCAGGTTTGTGCACAGTTTCCTTGACACATTGGACTCCATTTTGTATTCTCGTTCCGGTCCATATCTGGGACTCAATCTCAGAGCTGGATGTGACGAAATAAGACTTCATTACGTACATGTTGATTCCACATATGGCAAACTCACATGAGCAATATATCAATGTAAGATATAGAAGAGTGACTATTAGGATGTTCATCAGATATTTACCTGTACTTTGAAGATGGCTCTGATCCTCCTGCTAGTAAATATGCATCAAAAAGAACAGTTTCTGTATTGGCCAAACAAAACCCATTGGCCCTTCTGACATCTGTAGAAAAGTATCATATTATATTAGCTTAAAAATGTGTTTAAAATCCAATATCAGTTCTCTGTAAGATCAGGAGAACTCATAAATACAAACCAGCTACAGTGACAGGACTCTGGTAGAAAGGCTGGATTGGTTCATACATGGTTTTCAAAGTATAGTCAAGTGGAGAAGTCTTGAAAAATGTAAGAACTGCCTCAGACTGAGAGAACTGTAAAGTAAATGACTTGCATAATTATTGTACGTACAATAGGGCATCAATACAATTGTTATTGACATAGGGGATGGGCAGGCTAGTCTACAGAATCACCTTTTGTGGCATTCTGATGATATTTCTTAATAATTTTTCCACTTCATCCAACCTAGTTTCAACATTGTTTTCTTCTGCTTCCTTTATCCTCTGTAGTGCTGATAAAACATAAACACATACAATAATGAAGTCTCCAATCAGTTAAATGGCCACCTATTTTACATTTCACAAATGTACATAAATGTCATACCCTCAAGCATCAATGACTGAGGCAAAAGTCCTCTGTCGTCTGGAAATGATTTGCTCAAATTCTTAACAAGTTTCACTAGATCTTGATATCGCCTTCGCAGATATGTTATGCCTTTTTCAGCCCATTCAGTCCTAATCTCGAAAAACTCTTCTTCTTCTCCAGCAGGACCAACAGCGAAGCGCTCGAGCCCAACGACCCAACAGTCATTTACGCTCAGGTGAGGCAAGAAATCCATATCAGCACCTGCCATAACTGAATCGTGTCATAAACACATTAAATAGAAAGTATGTCTAAATTAGATAAAGACAGAAAATGTATTCCGCTGCAAAAACGTAAATTAAAATGTAAAAACCGGCTAAATATCCATCAAAATCAGAACGCAAATCGTGGGATTACTTTCGTGGGATATGCAAATCTTCTGACACAAGTTGTACAAACTTCAAACTCCTTCGCTTTCCTCTTCGCCTGCAGATAATGAGCTCTAAAAGCCCCATTTGTGCGCATTCCCTGTGAACTCTCATCCAAAATCATGAATTTCTCGAGTTCACACAGACACTAAACCGTTAAAGGTCGTCGAATCTGTTATTCCTGTCAGATGCTGCTAGTGGGCGTTCCTATTCTCCAGCAGTATCCAATCGCATCAAGCGGCAGGTCACTAACTGCAATCTCATTGGTTGCCGCAGCATAGTGCCGTTGGTTGTTGTCATTGAAAAAATACAAAGTGAGGTCATTTTACCTACTTTTTCCCTCTCATTATTCCTAAAGTAAATACGTTAACACAAAATAGTTGTTAAAATCAAATATATCCATTTAAAACAAACATTTAAAAAGGCCTAAATAAAGCTTGTAGTCCTCTGTTAAAGGATTAGTCCAACTTTTCCTGATAATTTACTCAACCCAATGTCATCAAAGATGTTCATGTCTTTCTTTCTTCAGTCGAAAAGAAATTAAGGTTTTTGATGAAAATATTGCAGGATTTTTCTCCTTATAGTGGACTTCAATGGCCTCCAAACGGTTGAAGGTCAAAATTACAGTTTCAGTGCAGCTTCAAACGACTTTAAACGATACCAGACGAGGAATAAGGGTCTCATCTAGCGAAACGATCCGTCATTTTCGGAAAAATACAAATGTATATGCTTTATAGACACAAACGATTGCCTTGAACGTACTTCCGCTTTCCGTATTCTTCAAAAAGCTTACACTGTATGTCCTACGCCTTTCCTATTCTACTTACGTAACGAACGCGGCGCCAGTTTCCGTTTTTTCCGTAAGTAGAATAGGGAAGGCGTAGGACATACGGCGTAAGCTTTTTGAAGAATATGGAAAGCAGAAGTACATTCAAGGCGATATTTTGTGTCTATAAAGCATATACAGTTGTATTTTTTTCTGAAAATGACGGATCGTTTCGCTAGATTAGACCCTTATTCCTCGTCTGATATCGTTTAAAGCCCTTTGAAGCTGCACTGAAACTGTAATTTTGACCTTCAACCGTTTGGAGGCCATTGAAGTCCACTATAAGGAGAATAATCCTGCAATATTTTCATCAAAAACCTTAATTTCTTTTTGACTGAAGAAAGAAAGACATGAACATCTTGGATGACATGGGGGTAAGTAAATTATCAGGAAAAGATTATTTAAAAGTGGACTAATGCTTTAAAGTGAAATTTGTCTGCTCGTGCACTGGGCAACAGGTGGGATAATCCAGTTTCTATTGGATTGGTGGTGGGATTTGCTTGTACTTTTAAGCACAGTATTACAAATGCTGTATCATGGCATTTGGTCAATCCTTTAATCGCTTACTATTTTAAAGCTATAATTAACCACCCACTGAAATAGAGTAAATTACATTCACCTATATTCCACCAAACTGATCAAACCATAAGAAAACAATACTTTGGTTTGTCATTATAAAATAACTGACTGAAATAAAAGGCAAAGGAATTAAAAAAATATATAAAAATCAATTTTATTTACAAATCAATCATAAATATCATTTGGATGTCCGTGCTCTTTGAGAAGGTGCGGTTTGGGAGCCAGAACCAGAGCTGTTCCTCTGCCCCAGTGCGGCGGTTTGTTCGGCACTGTGATGTTTCCTCATGTGTCGCACCAGCAGCTGGCGGTCTGGTGTGGAATACTGGCACAGGTGACAGGGGAACGACTCTCCTGTGTGATGACGGCGTGAATGGAGGTCTAAGCTCTTCTTCTGGATGCTGAAGCGAAACGCAGAGAATTATTCTTAGCTACAGACGTAGTATGAAACAAGTGTAGTCTGTCGACTTTATGACAGGCGAGTGCATGTACCTGCTGTATGGACAGTACTGGCAGCAGTAAGGCTTTTCTTGTGTGTGCGTCCTTGAGTGTCGGCGCAGAGAGCTTCTGTCAATAGAAGCATAGGCGCACTGCGAACACTTGTATGGCTTCTCACCTAAAGCAAAAAGAAAAACACATCACTGGAATTCTCACACTCAGGCAGTGCAATGTCATGGCAACTGTTCTATGAGAACCAGTCTTTTGAAAGGAAGCTCTAAATCTCTGCATGTCACCATGAGCCGTCTTTCTCCATATATTTGCTACATTTCTAATTAAAGTAGCGTGGGAAAGTCATTTAACGGCCTGGCTCTGGTCATAATTTCTGTTTAGTGACCAGGACTAATAAAGGTGATGGACAAGATGTGTCACTGTCATTCTGAAAACAATGATCTATTGTCACTGCAACATTTGTGTATATATATATATAAAAAGTGTTTCATATTAAAGGATTAGTTCGCTTCAATGAAAATTTCCTGATAATTTACTCACCCCCATGTCATCCAAGATGTTCATGTCTTTCGTTCTTCAGTCGAAAAGAAATTAAGGTTTTTGATGAAAACATTCCAGAATTTTTCTTATAGTGGACTTCAATGGTCTCCAAACGGTTGAAGGTCAAAATTAGTTTCAGTGCAGCTTCAAAGGGCTTTAAACGATACCAGACGAGGAATAAGGGTCTTATCTAGCGAAACGATCGGTCATTTTCGAAGAAAATACAACTGTATATGCTTTATAAACACATATGATCGCCTTGCAAGTGTTTCCGCTTTCAGTATCCTTCAAAAAGCTTACGCTGTATGTCTTACGCCTTCCCTATTCCACTTACGGAAAAAACGGAACTGCCGCCGCGTTCGTTCCGTAAGTAGAATAATTTCGATCGTTTAACTAGATTTGCCTTATTCCTCGTCTGGTATCGTTTAAAGCCCTTTGAAGCTGCACTGAAACTGTACTTTTGACCTTCAACCGTTTGGAGGCCATTGAAGTCCACTATAAGGAGAATAATCCTGGAATGTTTTCATCAAAAACCTTAATTTCTTTTCGACTGAAGAAAGAAAGACATGAACATCTTGGATGACATGGGGGTGAGTAAATTATCAGGAAAAAAATTTTGAAAGTGGACTAATCCTTTAAAGGAAGATATCAACAATGTGCTTGCAACTGCACCTGTGTGGACACGGAGGTGCTGTTTGAGCGAAGCTTTGAGACGAGTGCAGTAGTGGCAGTGTGGGCACTTAAATGGCTTATCTCCTTGATGAATGCCCATGTGACGCCGCATGGTCAACTTTGTGGAAAACTTCCTGTACAGAGATAGATGGAGATAAATTATAGAAAAATTAAGAGTTATCTAAAAGGAAAAGGAAAGGCATGTTTAGCATGACTATTCTATATATTAAATACTTTTTAATTTATTCTGACAGATACTACACATTTCTACTATTATACACTAGTTCAAATGTTTGGGGCCAGTAAGATTTTTTTAAAGAAATTCATACTTCAATTCAGCATGCCATGGACATTAAATTGATAAATTTTACAAAAGATTTCCATTTCAAATAAATACAGTTCTTTTTACCCTTCTATTCATCAAAGAATCCTGAAAAAATATAACACAATTTCTACAAAAAATATTAAGCGAAACAACTTTTTCCAATTGTGACAATAGTAAATGTTTCTTAAGCACCAAATCAGCATATTAGAATGATTTCTGAAGGATCATGTGACACTGAAGACTGGAGTAATGATGCTGAAAATTCAGCTTTGCCATCACCATTATAAATAACGTTTTAAAATATATTAAATTAGAAAATAGTAGTTTTAAATTGTAATAATATTTCACAATATTACTGTCTTGTAGTATTTTTGGTTAAATAATTAACATAACATTGGTAAGCATAAGAGACGTCTTTCAAAAATCTTACCAACCCCAAACCTTTGAATGTTAGTGTATGTACTATAAAATGCGACCAGATTAAGATGCACTTCAATAACAGTCTCTTTGTCAAGATAATATAACAAAGAAAAAAATATTCTTGTACTTGTCACAGAGGTTGCAGCAGAACTCTTTCCGTCTGGAAACAGTGAGTCCAACAGCTGTATCACCCTTCAGGTGACCCATTCTGTCCTTTCCTCCTTCATTGCTCTTTTCCCTTCCCACAATCCTGTTTTTCAACCTCTTCTTCCTAACCTGGGACCATGACTCTGGCTTCATACCTCTGAAGCATTCTGGGTATTTGGTGGATGTGTTAAGTTGCTGGTTTTCTCTGAGTACAGACAAAGAAGTCATCATTAAACAGGGGTCTCTGCAGTCTTACAGTCAACCATCTCACCAAATACTCTTTAATAAGGCAGTGGCTCTCAACATTTTTGACTCGGAGACCCCCGTTGTCCACAAGAATATTTGAATAAATTTGATCTACAGACACTCGATGCTTCTGTAAATTTCAAGATTTGATCTTAGAGTGTGCGTACGCTTAAATCCACACCAAAGCTCATATTTATTATTTGACGTGGAAAAGTGCTTAACCCCACATCAGGGTCTGAGCAGACGTACGCACATTTCCTTGTCAGATTACTGCAGGCTTTTGGAAATCTAAACTATTCTTGCAGCTCGCCATTCTAAATGAAAGGATTCGGACGATGACTGGTGATCTTTTATATGTAAATTACATTAATTAGGTGTTGTTTACAACGCGGAGAACTGAATCCATTCAGCTGCGCGCAAGTTCAAGATTATTTGCAATTTATAGATTTCACATCTGAAAGAGAGGCATATGCTCGTCTTCTGTGTGTACGTTCATTCTATGAATCACACGTATGCACATCTGAGAAATGAATATCATAAGATCAAATTTAGGACGGTTTCTGCACAACATTTTATAAATGAGGCCCCCGAATTTTTAAACAGCTAAATGTTCTTTAAAGGTTTAGTTCACCCAAAAATGAAAATTCTGTCATTTATTACTCACCCTCATGCTGTTCCACACCCGTAAGACCTTCGTTCATCTTCTGAACGCAAATCAAGATATTTTTGTTGAAACCCGATGGCTCAGTGAGGCCTGCATTGACAGCAATGACATTTCCTCTCTCAAGATCCATTAATGTACTAAAAACATCAGCTCATGTGAGTACAGTGGTTCAATATTAATATTATCAAGCGACTTGTGAGAGAGACGTGCGCGGATTGGCCCTCTTGGCCAATCATGGCAGTGATTGACAAGCCAGAGGGCCAATCCGCACACATCTCTCACAGGGAACCAATCGTTTAAGCGATGATCACACAAACGATTGGCTGATGTTTTTAAGGCCCTACCTCGTGCACAGATTATGTATATTGATATTATTCCTTTCAGTGCACCTAATAAATAGTCTTTTATCAGTTAGTAAAGACAGTTTCAAGTAATATTGCAAAAATGTATAAAACAAAACATCCTCTATAGCACCTTTAAGCTTCGGAGCGTTATGAATCAGCGTGTCGAATCAGCGGTTCGGAGCACCAAATTTCGTGATTTCAGCAATTTGGCGGTTTGACACGCGATCCGAATCATGATTCGACACAAAAGATTCATAATGAAGCTTCATGAAGCAGTGTTTTGAAATCGGCCATCACTATATAAGTCGTTATTTTGTTTTTTTTGGCGCACCAAAAATATTCTCGCCGCTTTATAATATTAATATTGAACCACTGTACTCACATGAACTGATTTAAATATGTTTTTAGTACATTAATGGATCTTGAGAGAGGAAATGTCATTGCTGGCTATGCAAGCCTCACTGAGCCATCGGATTTCAACAAAAATATCTTAATTTGTGTTCTGAAGATTAACGAAGGTCTTACGAGTGTGAAACGACATGAGGGTGAGTAATAACTGACATTATTTTCATTTTTGGGTGAACTAACCCTTTAGAATTCCCAGTTGTTAATGAATTTACATGATTTTTTTATTTTTATTTTTTTCCAGCCTTTTGTGATTTACTTGATAAGGATTGAAGATAAGGATTTTTTTTTTTTTTATATATTTACTGTTATAATATTTTATTTTTACCCAATAAAATGATTTAGACTTCATAACTAGAAAAATGTATATTCATTATAAAAATACCAATGATGTTTTTAGTATGTTATTAACATGACTTTTCCAGGTCTAAAAATCATTCTTTTAAAATTAGGCCACCTCATATTGTATATCCTGGTTTTCTAAAACAGTAGGATGTCTTCAATGAAAAAGCAGTTGTTGGTGGGCTTGAATTAAAATAAGACATAACTTGATTTTTAGTGGTTTTAGCATATTTTCATGTGTATTTTGATTTATTTTAAATAACTTTAAGTTACCCTGTTGAGTACCACTGCTTTAAAGCAATTTGAATTAGATAACAAAAGATGAATTTGGATGACACTAGATACTTACATACTGTGAGCAATCTGTTTCTCTTGATTTTTATCGGCCTGTTGGTGTTGAGTGTGAATATGCTTCAGAGTTTTCTTCCATGACTTCTCTAAAGACAGATATAAGAAACAGCAAAACTAGGTAAAGCAAAACTCAAAAAGAAATACAGAGCAAGACAAAGAAAAAAGCAATGAAATGTTTAAAATTGTTAAACTCAAAGTTTATGATTTTCACTCTCCGAGATGAAAAAAACTTAAAAAATATAAAAAATATCTAATTGCATGTGATGGGTGTGGACAAATATTAAAACACAAGTTATGAAGAACAATGCTGCTATAGTGATCATGCTTTGGATCACAACCAATTCTTGGTGTAAATTTAGCCAATCAATTCAGCAAAGACGATTTTGATCTGTACATCCTGTCTATACACATATACTAGAGATTTCAAAACTTACAATTCTTGTACAGGGGTCAAGCCTGAGAAATTTTCACTCCAACCTATAGCTTTAAATGATAGCATACAGTAAACCCAGTTCACGAAGAATAATTTGTACCTTTGAAATCACAGTGTAAGCATTTAAATCCTCCTTGAAAATGACACTGTTGGTGTATTTCCCACTCCTTCCCTGAGTGACACCATTCCAGGCACAGAGAACACTGAACTAGCCCCTCAGACTCAGATCGACAGTGATGCCGCTGATTATGCCTTTCTTCATGTGCTTCACGAGAATCAGCTCTTCTAAATGTCCTGGGGCAAACACTACATTTATGCCTCTTTGAGCCTTTTCTTTTTCCATGTCCCCTCCAGTGTTGCTCCATATCAACCCACTCCTCTGATTCGCAACCGCAGTGAGGACACCTGAAGCCTTGGTCTCCACTATGGCATTTCAGGTGCACCTCTAGCATGCTACGACTGGATGCAACTGTCTGGCAGAGGATGCAGGCCAATCCGCCATCCTCCTCGGATGGCTTCTGCATTTCAGCTTCAATGCTGGCATCTCCAGCATCCTGCTCACCTTCTGGAAGGGACAGGCTTTTTGCTGAATTCACAGACTGAGGTTGACACTTAGTGCTGGAGATTCTGCACAACCCAAGAGTCATGAGATGAGCCGACTGGGCCATCTCCTCATCCTGAACCTCTGTGCCCATTCCGCTGTTCAAAGGAACAGCTAGATCTGTGCTAGCATCCTCCAGCTGAAACACAGGTTCCTCCTCGCTGTCCTCATCGTGCCTACCCTCTTCAAAGAGTGTGCTCACCTTCACAAAACAAAAGATTATAGGTTAATTCTCTCATATTTCAAACTACATTAAAGGGATAGTCCACCCAAAAATGTGAATTCTGTCATCATTTGGACTATCCCTATAACACTGCAGGAATCTTTATATTCACCTCACAAGTTTGTGCCACATGCAAGTTGCCATCAGAGTTGGAGCCCAGGCCAATGTCACATGACCGTGGGCTGATGTTTTGAAACATACTATACATCGGGAGGAGGAAAGACATACGCTCCATGTCCATCTGATCCTCGTTGCTTTTTGAGCCAGAATGGAGGTCGCTGTCTAGGTCGTATGGAGAGCTGTTGTGGTCGACCTCCTCTTCATCATCAACCCTCATTCCTACACCCAAATTCTCCTCATCCTCTTTCTCCAGACATGGCAGATGGGGGCATGGGGACACTGGATCATGTCTTTCCATGACATGATGGCTAATCTTGGCTTTTTGGTTGCTGGTAAACTGACAGACTCTACATCGGTATACTTCAACTAAGAAAGCTTCCACTAAAGTGGACACATGAGCTTCAATGCCCTCGGCTGAGCTGCAGTAGAGACTGGAAGTGACATTTTCTTCTGCAATTCGAAGGGTTACTGGTTGAACGTCTTGGTATGTGTCTTTAAACCCACCCATTCTAAGAAACAATGGAGGAGAAGGAATATTGATCAGTTAGTCATTAGACAGTATTGAAAATTATCCAACGTATGAAACATTTATTGTTGTGGAATTAATGTTAGAGAAAGGCATGTATTTGGGTCGTTGAAGAATAAGGTTTTTAAAAGAGTAAAAAAAACATAATGGAGATATAATTAATTTTGAAGTTTTATTAAGTGTTAATTAACAATGAGATTGTGTTTCTTATAATCAATTAACACTGCTTTTGTCATTTTTTTTACAAGATGGATAAAATTTGTCACCAAAAAAGTCATTCGGTTTAACCAAAATTTCTGTTGTTTGTTGCTGAGTTATTTGACGAAGAGAATCGATTTGCAATGTCTGGCTGTGATACCAATAACGTTAATAACTTCAAAATAAACAATCAAACTGTCTTCCAAATATTCATTTCAAAATGTTCTGTTTAGATATTTGCGAACAGGTGTACATAATAAAGTGGCCGGTGAGTGCATGTGTGTAAATGTGTGAAGGATGTGTAAATTAAGTACGTACCTGCATCAAACAGAGTGGTTTCTTTAAATTACGTAGCTTGTGCTGCGGAAGCAAACGTGCGGCTTAGGGACCACGGCGTAATTACCATCCACAACATAAAATGTGATAAAATTTGCTATATTTTTCTTAGTACTGACAAAATTAAACGTTGTTTTCGTGCACGACACAAATTTACAACTTGTTTAAAGTGGTTTAAGTGTGTAGGCAAAATAGCGAACACTAAATCTATGACAAATGTTCGTAAACAAGTCATTTTCTAAGATCCCCTTCGTTCTTCTGCGTTTCATACGCACTGCGCATGCGTGGTTTGGAAAAGAACCAAACGATTGATTCACCCCAATGAACTTAACCGATGAGTGTGTCGATTCAGTCAGTTCAATATTCCCTTTGCGGATAGCCACTGTATAATGTATAGTGAGAGGAAAATGTTGAGAACATTTTAAATAAATATATGGAACACAAGATGATTGTTTATTTTAAAGTTAGTAATGGTATCACAGCCAGACTGAATTGTGAATCGACTCTCTTCGTCAAACGACTCAGAAGAACAGCAGGATAAATCAAAATGGCGAACATGGACGCATTAGCCAAAACAATAGCGAAGGATTATGTGTAAGTAATACCATTACTGACTTTATATCGCATTATTTGGGTTTTTAGATATTCAAATATAAGTTACATGTATTGAAAATGAAAACGTTTCTGTATAACTTGTCTGACACGCGGTTTTCGTCAATATCTGTTAACATACTTCCGTCTGTCTCTATGGTCGACGTAAACCAGCTGTATGGTTTTTCTATAAAGTTTAAACTAACAACAATGAAACAAGTCTTGAATACCTCGTAATTGCAGTCATTTATCTTCATAAGTTTGTTGGAAAGTATATCATGTTATTATTCTCTACTGTTTTCCAGGAATGATATGGAGAGCTCTGACAGTGTGGATGAAAATGAACATGTATCCGGTGAAGATGGAGCTAGAAAAGCAAACAACGTGGACTTTGCTAGGGTGGAAAGACACAAGAAAAGAAAACACAAACATCGAAGCAAGCACAGAAAACATAAATATCCCTCACCAGATGAGAAGGACCACAAACACAAGTACAAACACAAACATAAGCGGAAACACAGAGACTCATTCAATGACAATAAAGACTGTTCTGCTGGCTATGAAGGTGCAATCATCTGTCCAAAGCGATCCAGACTCGACGACCTTGCTGCTTTGGAGGATCTGGAGAAACAGAGGGCTATGATTCAAGCAGAGCTTGATAATGAGCTAATGGAAGGGGCTGTGCAATCAGGTATGGGACTGATATTACAGGGTTATAACTCCGATTCAGAGGAGGATGGTGAGATCCAGGAGGCTGTGCGAAATGGTGAGCAACAGAGACAAGATCTCATTGAGCATGTAATGGCAAAGGGACATGCTGAAATATCTCAACAGGATTGCGTAGATGATGAAAAATGTGATTCCTGGCTGGAAGGCAGAAGTACGTCTGATGAGATATCAGTCCCGGCCCATAAATCTGAATTTAGAGTTAGTAAGGCTGGGTTAGATGTTAATATCAGTGAGAGGCCTAGTGGTCCCAGCCAGGTGAGAGAGCGGAGACAATCCCGAAGCATTGAGAGATCCAAAGACAGTGATCAGAGGTCCAAATCTCCTGTGAAGTCCAAGGGATTGCCATCAAGCAATAAAAAATCAACTACACAGCCTGAAGAGCAAATTGTAGACCACAGATCCTCAGCGAGAAGGAGCAAATCTAGATCTAAAGAAAGAAACACCAACTTGCTAGAAGCTGACAGGGAGAAAGACAAGAAATCAGAGAAGGCACCCTCAAAAGAAGCCTCATCTGGAAAAGAGAATCGATCTCCTAGCAGAAAACAAGGTCCAGAACAGCACAGCCAGTCTGTGCGTCCCAGGGGCCACCGCTCACCTGAAGATTTCCCTGTTGTGCAGAGCACAGACAGGACATCCAGACAGGACAGATCTTCATGCCACAACAGATCCCCTCCAAGGAGAGGGCGATCTCGGTCGTTTGAGAGGAGACGGAGAGAAGAAGAGCGCCAGAGACTCCCAAATGACAGGTTATTTTCCTTTCCTGATCTGTTCATTTAAATCTTTAATGGAAACGATTGTGTCATTGCTCTAACTTTTCAAGCTGGCTAAAGTTCCATCAAAAGTTTTTTTTTTTGGTAATCACACATCCACATATTCTGTCTGTTAATCAGTGTTATTGTTAACTAAAACTAAATCTAAAAAATTGCAATAAAAAATCTAAATATATTTGATACAAAATTGTAGTTGAAGTACTATTTACTAAAACTGAAATAAAAATAAATTAAAGCTAAAACAATAAATAAAATTACAAAAGCACATAAAATTACCAACACTTAAACTAAAATTAAATTAAAAACTGAAAATATGCAAACAAAAGCTAATTAAAATGTTAATAAATACTATAATGTTTTTAATATTAGTTAATAAAACACATTTATTACTAATATTGTTCATATGTTCCTTGTTACCCTAAAAATAAATTTTAAACTCACTTTCATATTTTTGTAATATTCCCAGGATGCGATCTCGTGATGAAGTAGGGGGCCATAGAGAGGAGAGTCCCTGTATGAGCTCCAGACGAAGGTTAAACCACTCGCCTCTCAGACGAAGGTCCCGTTCTCCTAGAAGACGAAGCAGCAGGTCTCCTTTCAGATACAGGTGACTGGTGTACTGTAGCTTTTAAAATTGTGCAACACTGCAACTCCTCATTTAGAGGATACAACTGTCCAAGAGGCTTCAAAATTTTGGCAAGCTAAAAATTAATTCATAAATAATTCTTAAATCTTTTCTCTTCAGAAATAATGGTAAACGGATTTGTTTTTTAGTTTTTTGAATGAGGAGCTTTTAATGACAAGGGCCGTGTCTCAGTGCTGCCACTGTTTTCAGTGTTGCTTCTGGGATGTTTACATGTGTAGTGTGAATTCTGTAACTGCTGAATTATGTGCCATCGAATGTGTAAAGCGGATGATTAAGTCGCAAACAGCTGTTTCTTTCTGCAATGCCCTTTTTAATCTCTCAGTAGCATTAAAACGGCATTAATACTGTGTGGATCTAGGGAGCGTGACAGGATGGAGCGCAGACAGCAGGGGCGTTCAGGATCCCAGGAAAGGTGGAGGAGAAGGAGCAGAGAAAGAGAAGACATGTTTAAGGGCAGTCTGTCTGAAGGGATGAAGGCTGAGCAGGAGGACTCAGATGATGAAGTGTGAGTATTAAGGAAAATTATGTTTTGCTTTTAATGTTGTTGATCATATTTGTTTTAAATACGTATACTACTATCTGTGTCTAGGATGGAGGACTATGATGTTGATGAAGAGGACGAGGAGGCTTTGATAGAGCAGAGGAGACTTCAACGCCTAGCCATCGTGCAGGTCAGAATATTTCTAATTTCTTCTATGGCTTTTACTTAGTTTTAGACAAACAGTTAAGTTCAAAAGTTTGGGGTCACTTAGAATTTTTTGTGGGGAAAGAATTTTTTTATTTTTTATTTTATCAAGAATGCATTAAATTGATAAAGTGATAGTAAAGACATTTATAATGATATGAAAGATTTAAAATAAATGCTGTTCTTCTGAACTTTATATTTATCAAATAATCATGAAATAAAAAATTTTCAACAAATATTAAACAGACAACTGTTTTCAATGTTTATAATAAGAAATGTTTCTTGAGCAACAAAACAACATATTAGAAAGATTTCTGAAGGATCATGTGACACTGAAGACTGTAGGAATGGCTGCTGAAAATTCAGCTTTGCCATCACAGTATTTGTTTCAATAATATTTCACAATATTGCTCTTTTGAATGTATTTTTTATTAAATGCAGCCTTAAGAAAAAAAAATAATAAAAATAATAATTATTTTAATAATTATCTTACTGACCTCAAAGTTTTGAATGGTAGAGTATATAATATGATTGTATTTGTAATATGTCCTATACAGAAATATAAGCCAGTGAATGAGGACAGTAACATGTCAGGACTCTCAGATCATGGCAGTCCTCAGAGTAGCTCTCGCAGCCGATCGCCGTCACCTGATGACATCCTTGAGCGTGTGGCTGCTGATGTTAAAGCCTACGAGCAAGAGAACCTGGACACATTTGAGGATAATGTGAAGGCGAAGCATAGTCTTGTCTCTCAAGAGAAAACAGGTATGTCATCTGCAAAATAACCTTTAATTAAACATGTACTTTCCACTTTAATATGTTTTACACATAAAGAAATCAGTATTGATTTTGACAAGTTTAAAATGATGTACACTCACATGAGAGAAAGACTTTAGTCAAATCAGTGGTCTAGTCCAGTGTTTCCCAACCGGGAACAGCTCGCGAGTGCCAAATTGAATTATTTTTCTCGTGGCTTGTTGCACTTAAAAGGTCCAATACACACAAAAATATTGTCACAATGTCGATTATGCCAAGTATTCACATAAACACAATCCTTTAACTTAAGTTCTAAGTGAACGTAAACAGTTTAGAAAGAAAACGCATGTGCAACAGTATATTGGACCCGTGCGTCAGGTCTTAAAGTGACAGCAGCCTAATAAACATGCTGCTGTCTGTGTTTTTAATGTTAATTATCAAACAACAAAAGATAAAGAGAAAATCACTCACTGCTCTTGACTAAATAACTTTTGTAACTTCTGTTATCTGTTGTATTTTTTTTTTTTCAATGAAGACTCTCCTAGGTTATTTTACATTTAATTACTTCAGTTTCTGTAGTATTACTTACCTGAAGTAAGTAACTTACCTACTATTGTTAAACCTACCTGAAAAACTTAAGCAATTTATTACATTTGTATCTTTTATTCTATTGTATTTATTTGTGCTATCATTAGTAACTTATTTGTTCTTATTTTATTACTGACTGTTTACTGAATCAAGTCAATTCAAATATTCACATCCACGCTACTACTTTTGTTATGTAACCCTCCTATTTTTGACATTTCTGTGACAGTACTGTTTACCGAAAACATTTGCTTGATGCTACATCCATGGCAATAGATGTCAGTATAAAGTCCGAAACGCCTCTTATATCAGTTGTTTAGGAAGGCGGGAAAGGAGTCATTGAAATATGAGACATGAAACATTCACTATAATGCAAGGTGGTCTGATATGTTATCAGCAAGTCTACGTTCCTTTCATTGCATCATTGTTTTGTTTTTTTTTGTTTTTTTAGGTGCTAATCTGAAAAAGCCACCAGCCCCTGATATGTTCACAGAGTCAGATGACATGTTCACTGCTTACTTTGATGTGAGTAGTCAAGTTCCTGCTTTCCATTGTATAGGTCAGTGGCTTTGCAAGCCCCTAAATTTGATTGAATTTGTCCATGTAAGAGGATCTCTACAGGTAGAGTTGCATAGTCCTGTGCAAGCTGTTGTTTCTGTACTGGAAACTTTGTTCAAAGCTTTTTTTTCCCCAAATGGGTAATCTGACTCTGTGGTGCTCACTGGATCTCGAGGCCCCTCAGACTTTCAAATGGTCTCTTATGGTGTCAGTCACTCGTTCATGAATGAACTTTTTAATCAACTCTCTGAATCCAGTTGTGCTGACAATGTGGATTTGTCATCTAATCTCTCTCCGCAGAGTGCCAGGTTACGAGCCGCAGGCATTGGAAAGGACTTTAAGGAGAACCCAAGTCTCAGAGATAACTGGACAGATGCAGAGGGCTATTACCGTGAGTTTGTTGTCTTGTAGCAAATGCTGTATTTGAATCTGTAGAATCCAGAACTTGTCTGAAAAATATCTGTGTTGAAAAGAAAATCAAAAACGTGATTGTTCTTTTAATGTATTCAGGTGTGAACATCGGCGAGGTGTTGGACAAACGGTACGGGGTGTATGGCTACACTGGACATGGTGTCTTTAGTAATGTGATCCGAGCCAGAGACTTGGCCCGAGCCAATCAGGAAGTGGCGGTAAAAATAATACGCAACAATGAGATGATGTAAGACACTTCCCTTAAAAGCTGAATGCTTAGCCTTTAAACATTTCTGTCTGGTACAGTTGGATTTCTTAACCAACTCCATACGTTGTGATTTGATACAACATTTATTGAGAACATTGTTCTCAATTGTAGACATAAGGATTTATTTGGACAAGAAATGAGATTTAGAGTAGATATGGATGTGGTCTTCATGTGACCGATGCCTTTGTTTTGTCCCACAGGCAAAAGACGGGCCTCAAAGAGCTGGAGTTTCTGAAAAAACTGAATGACGCCGATGCAGATGACAAGTTCCACTGCTTGCGTCTGTTTAGACACTTTTATCACAAGCAGCATCTGTGTCTGGTGTTCGAACCGCTTAGGTACAGTATATTAAAGTCAACACATTCACATGCATAGTTTCTCATCAAGGCAGCTTGAGTTCTTCTCTTAAAGCAACTTTCTTGTTTTCTGGCGTTAGCATGAACCTGCGAGAGGTGTTGAGGAAGTATGGCAAGGATGTTGGCCTACACATCAAGGCTGTGCGCTCGTACAGCCAGCAGCTATTCCTGGCCCTCAAACTGCTCAAACGTTGCAACATTCTGCATGCTGACATCAAACCCGACAACATTCTGGTGAGTCGCACTCTCTTGCTGTAAATATTCTAGCTTTCGTTTCTGTCTCTTTATAAGTTAAATATATTTGACTTTCCCTGAAGGTTAACGAATCGAAAACCATCCTCAAGTTGTGTGACTTTGGCTCAGCGTCACATGTTGCTGACAATGATATAACACCATATCTCGTCAGCCGTTTCTACAGGGCACCTGAGATCGGTAAGTGTACTGTGAACTAAACTAAGAAAGCAACTGTACCTAATTAAAACAAACTTAACAAATTAAATTAAACCATCTTAGTGCATTGAAGATAAAACTTGGGTTAAGCTTGTTTTTAAGGTTAAAGTTTTTCTTCCTTTTTTTGCAGTCATCGGAAAATCATATGATTATGGAATCGATATGTGGTCTGTAGGCTGCACTCTCTATGAACTATACACAGGGAAAATCCTTTTCCCTGGAAAGACAAATAACCACATGCTAAAACTCGCCATGGACCTGAAAGGAAAATTGCCTAATAAAGTAAGAATTAATTTATAGTACAGATATTAGGCAAATTAGAACAAAATATACTAAAAAAACAGACCAAATATTCTTTAATATTCACAGATGATCAGGAAGGGTCTGTTCAAGGACCAGCACTTTGACCAAAACTTGAACTTTTTGTACACAGAGGTTGATAAGGTCACTGAGAGGGTAAGTGTTATATATTCTATTCACATTTGTTTTGTTTGTGTAAAGGAACAGTACTGCGCTTCACTCTAAATCACGCAGTGCATATTATTATTATTATTAAATTAAATTGTAGCCTTTGCAATTTGATAATCTCACTAAATCATATTGTGAATTCAATTTAATTCCAATTAATTGTGCAGCCCTACCATTTATTTTTCTTTTTTTTTTCTTTTGACATTTGACATTCTTCTCTTTCTCTGCAGGAAAAGGTCACGGTCATGAGCACCATTAACCCAACTAAGGACCTGTCGATTGACATGGTGGGTCGCCAGGCACTACCAGAGGACCAGCGAAAGAAGGTCTTCCAGCTCAAAGATCTGTTGGACCAGATCCTGATGCTGGACCCCGCCAAGCGGATCACCATCAACCAGGCATTACAGCATCCTTTCATCCAGGAGAGGATATGATCAGCAGCGTACCTCAGAGACTCATGATGGTTTTGTATCTGCAGATATGACTCAGAAAACAAAAGACATTTGCATATTTTATTGCCATGCTATTTTTATTTTTTATTTCTGAATCGTAGTAATTATCAGAGCAGGACACACTCAAGATTTACTTTATTTTAGATGACCTACAATGCACCCCATAAAATGTAAAGAGAAAATTCTTTCAAGATAATCTATATTGTTCAGATTGCATGTTTCATACACAGCTTCTTGTAGCAGCTAAAATGATATTGTCAGATATATTTGATATTATGATCAAGGTTCAGAATGTAAGAACAATGAAAGTTTGTACACCTTATATTTTATGTAAAATACTAGAATTTGATGTAAACCAAATATTACAACCACCAAGGACTGTTTAGAGTGTGACATGAGTCAGGCCAGCATAAATGCTGTCTATATCCACCCTCCCTTAGGTGTGAGAGTGAGAACGCAACCTGGCGTGCAGGCCCACGGCATGCCCCTTGCCCTAGGTGTGTTTCTGCTGAATCTGAGGTCTTGGGTCCTGCTTGACCTGGTCTGCAGGGAAAGCCTCCTCTTGTAAAGGCAGGTTGTACACCTCTATTGGTACACTGAAGGTAAGCTAACCCTTCCAAAACAAACGGCATCGTCATTTTGCGTTCTTTTCAAGACCAAAATAAATCGTCATCAGGCTCTTTTGGCTTCTCCTTCATTTTACAAAATGTAATTTGGAGAAATGGACACCTATTAAAACATTTTGTCTCCCTTTTGGTCTGTTCCAAAGCCTAGTGAGGTATCATAGATATGCAATTTATTACCATTCAAATGTTTCGGGTTTGATTATTTTTTATTTTTTTTTGCATTTATTTGATCACAAATACAGTTAAAAACAGTAATATTGTGAAATGTTACATTTTTAAATAAAAAGCAGTTGTGCTGCTTAATATTTTTGTAGAAACTGTGATACATCTAGATTCTTGATGAATATAAAGTTCAAAAGAAAAGCATTTATTTGAAATAGAAATATTTTTAAACATTTTAAATGTCCTTACTGTCACTTTTGATCAGTTGGATATGGAAGCTTGTTTCCGCCACAAAATAAATAAACAGGATAATTGCGACTTTTTATCTCATAATTCAGTTTTTTTTGTTTGTTTTTTCAGAATTGTGTGATATAAAGTCACAATTGCAAGTTATAAAGTCAGAATTGTGAGATATAAATTCTATATCTTGCAATTTGACATTTTTCTTGCAATTCTGACTTCTTTTCTCAGAATTGTGAGATATAAACTCGCGAGTGAGTCACTTTTTATATAAAAGTGAGTTATAAAGTCCAATTATGAGGAAATAAAGACTGACTTTTTTCTCCCAATTCTGACTTTATTACTTAAAAAAGTCAGTCTTCATGTCCTCATAATTGGACTTTATAACACACGACTGCGACTTTTTAATCACAAAATACTAACTTTATAACTCACAATTGCGAGTTTATATCATGCAATTCTGAGAAAAAATTCAGAATCGTGAGATAAAAAGTTGCAATTACTTTTTTTATTTTTTTTTCATTGGCGGAAACCATAGTTGGAAGCGTCCTTGCTGGATAAAAGTATTTCTTTCAAAAGACAAAGACAAAAACTAAAAAACTACTGACCCCAAACTATTGAACGTTAGTGTGTATTGCTCAATAATGAAATTTGTCATTTAAAAAAAAAAAGAAGTGTAATACAATTTAAAAACTGACTATTTTACCCCAAATGTGACCACTAGGCTGCCTAAAGTAGACATTGAGGTAGCTCACTAGGTTTTGGAACAGAGCTTCTGTTGTGGTGTTTCTCACAGAGACAAAACAGTCAGAATGAATGAAAAGACTGACAGTCGCTTTCTCAAAAATGGATGGCACCATTTATGGTTGACATTGAGGGTAAGAGTGAATCCAAGTATTTACAATGGACCAAGCACCTTCAGTGTACTGCCTCTGATAGACATACCTCACCTTTTTCAGAGTTGTCACACTTAAGTGTCATAGTTTTTGTATAACCTATTGAGTGCTTTTCAATATGCATGAGAATATGTATGGTTTCCAATGCACTACTGTACAAACCCTCTGGTGTGTTTTTCGCTATGTGTAGACAATTTAGATGTCTTTTTCTGTGACTGTTCTCGTGTTTGTGACCATGTTGTCTTTTGATACAGGGGTTTTCCTGCTCTGATCTATGAATCTGCTTGTTACGAGCGGTAATTGCTTCTTTATTCATATCTCAATTCCTTAAAGATACACCGGTCATAAAGTATAGCTCATGCTGGAAGAATTATCTGCCTGTTATCTTTTGCCAAGTCTGTCCTGCATGATAATGGAATAATTTGAATTTACTGTAAATTCACATTATTTGTCATCATTAAACAATATAAAATAAAGATGTTTGGTGGTGCAAGAAACACAAATTTATACTTCCTGCAAGTTGTCTGTCTGTCAAGTTAATCTTAATAACGCTGTAAAAACATAATTCAGCGTCTTAGGAACGTTATGGTGGGTTTTGTTTCATCGACACTAACTGCTGTTTGTGCTATTTCTCCCATTGTTTCTTTGTGTTCGAGTATATTCTCTGGCCAACGGAGACACGTCTGTCCATCATCCTCCTGCCTGCCTCTGCTTTCAAAGGGACAAGACCTCTTCAAGGCCCTTTATCCAGGTCACTCCTAAAGGCATGTTTAGATCCAACACAAAGCAAAGCTCTGATTAGAAATAAACAGCCAGTTCTGAGAGCTGATGCTTACGGGATTTATGTTCCCCATCTTATCTGTAGCATCACTAAATCTCTTTTTTACGTTTTTAAAATCTATCTTTTTTGGCTTGAGCTGTAGATTTGTTCTACAGTGATAATTTTTCTGTCAGGGACTATGGGGCAGCTATGTATTTTCATGTATAAAAACCCTTGTGTATTGCGTATGAAATGTGATGTTATCATGAAAACATACTATATATACATACACAAAAGCAATACAATATTCAATTACATCCCTTAGTAATTACCCAAGTTTAGTCCCAATTATAAGTTAATTTTGACAGCCATAAAATCACATTTTGTAACAAATATTTTTTCGTACTTTTATCAATTCTATCTGCCAGCAATAATTGGTCTCATCACAGAATAAACTGTCCTTATTCAGCTTCATGAAGACCTTGCATTCACTTTAGTCAACCACAGAGGTTCGTTCCGGGAACGTTTTTTTATTATTATTATTTAAGACCTAAATGGACTAATTTAGTCACCTAATTGTGTATTTCCCCAGGATATTTCAAGAACGTGTGCTTTATGTAATGTACCAAGATACTGGTATATTTATTTTCTGTATTGTAGGTGCTGTCTGATAAAGAAGACTCATTAAGGAAATGTCATCTGGAAAAAGGTTTCTGTTTTAGAGAGTGCTCTTAATGAGAATTAAGCTGTTGATTTTAAGTTGACAATGCAGTATTATCCTTTGAACAATTTGACAAAGTTACAGATACTGTTGTTAGCCATATCCAAAAGTATTTATGAAGTATAACACTATTTTATTTCTAAATTTGCAAGTTATAAGCAATTAATGTTTGAATATATATATAATATATATATATTCAAACATTAATACAGTTGCAAGAAAAAGTATGTGAACCACTTGCAGAAATTGTGAATAATTTTAACAAAATAAGAGAGGTCATACAAAATGCATGTAATTTTTTATTTAGTACTGTCCTGAGTAAGATATTTC